>JAOVYW010007984.1:15470-31665 GCA_025775045.1 Hiodon tergisus
TTCAGTTACTGTCTGAGAAGGCTTGTCTGGTGTGGGGACGTCCAGAATAGAAATTCAGTTACTGTCTGAGAAGGCTTTTCTGGTGTGGGGACGTCCAGAATAAAAATTCAGTTACTGTCTGAGAAGGCTTGTCTGGTGTGGGGACGTCCAGAATAGAAATTCAGTTACTGTCTGAGAAGGCTTGTCTGGTGTGGGGACGTCCAGAATAGAAATTCAGATAGTACCTGAGAAGGCTTGTTGCTGTGAATAATGCAGATTCATAATTTCGCCCCTCTGTTTGATGGTTTGTGTCTGCGTGGTGCGTGATTTGTCTTCCTGTCTCTGACTTGTGATTGTGTCCGTGTCTGTGTCTGGGCGGAGGGTTTCCAGACGTTCCCAGACAAAAAGCCATGCCGGTCCGACTGCTCACCGTCGGTGAAGGCTGTGAACAACCCACCAACATTGGAGAGCTGCTGGTTAAAGAAGAGATGGCCTTCAAGAAGGGGTGAGTGTGAATGACTCACATGAGGGTAGACTTGCTCCTCCCATCAGGTTTAGGAGGCGGTAACGTAGGGTTCAAGTGAGCCTGTCAAGTCATAATTAAAAGCCGTTAATTCGGGTAACATCGGAACGCACCAATCTCGACGGCATTGACCTCTGATCTCGTGCTCTTTTTACTGCCTGAGTCGACCAGTGTTCGACACGAGGAGGTAAAAGACGTGACCCTGGAGGAAGCAGTTTGGGACCCCCCCTTCGAGGGCCTCCTGGAAGGTGAGGTCTGTGACTCGCCCATCAAGGACGACTTGGAGCAGGAGGATGGATTGGACCTCCAGCTCCCCACCGAACTGAAGGACCTGAGGGTGAGGGTCACCCATGTTTCCTCGCCGGGAAGTTTCTTTGTCCTGCTCCTACAGGCGGACAACCAGCTAAAGAGGTGAGCACACTTTCCACCCGACTTCTTTCTCAGGTAGCTCCAAAAATCTATCTGGGTCGTGTCTCTGCTGAATGTGACCCGGCAGGGATCCCCAAGTGAGTGCTGTAGTCTGCTTGGGTTCCGCTCGGGTGCCCCAAACGCACATCTGGGTCGATCTTGTCGTTGAACCGCCACAGGAGATGAGCAGCATCTTAACCCTTGTTCACCTACTCGCCGAAAGATGTGACGGCTCCCGCAGCGTCGTCCGACCCGCTCAGGAACTGATCTGACCTTTCCACCCCGTCTCCCCAGGGTGGGCGCCATGTTGAAGGAGGAGTACGCCAAGTCGCCGGCCGTGGAGGTGGAGTGGGGGGCGGAGATGTACTGCGCTGCTTTCCTCGACGGGGTTTGGGAGAGAGGAGTGGTCTGCTCCGTGTCCCCCAGCGGGATCGCAGAGGTAATGAAACCCTAGATCTGCAGACTGTCCCCTTTTTTGTCATTCAAACTCGCCAAGTAGGTCCCCTGTCTCTGACAAATGAATGGTCTGACCCCCCTACCCAATCACTGCGTTCAGGGTTCGATGCATTGTTGATCCACACGGCCAAAAATAAAAGGAATTAAGGGTAAAGGAGGTATCGATGAGTTTAGTGTACAGGCAGACTGCCTTAAACGGGGAGATTTGCTGAACCAGGTGAATGTCGAATACGATTACAACATGGCCAACAATTCAGTCGTTTAGGTAATGTTGGACTAATGGGTTGAAATTTTAATTTTTGCAAGGTTTTAGCTGGGCCATTATTCGATCTCCCCATAACCCCTCCTCTCCTTCAGGTGCGGCGCTGTGATTTCGGCAACAAAGTGAATCTCCACGTTAACAACCTGAGGCCCCTGTCGCCACATCTGATTGGCCAGCTGGCGCTTGAGTGTTCCCTAAGCGGCATCAGGTGATCGGACTTCCAGACGCCCACTTGTAGTTGGGGCATTGCTGGGCTGGGCTGGCCTGACTAAAAGCAGAAATCCAGTGTAGACGAACGAAGCTCTACTTGTGCTGTGGATAGGAAAGTATTATACAAAGGAACGTTGCTGATTGAGTGTGCCCCCCACCCCCTCCCTCTGTCACAGGCCTGCAGGGGGTCGCAGCACCTGGACGGCCACTTCCTGCGACTTCATCTCCTACTACCTGACCGGGGCTGCAGCCGTTATGACCGTAAAGGTGTGACGGGACCGTGCGTCGGAATGGTTCTCTTTAATGCTCGCCACATGCCTGTTGTGTTAGTGGTAACCTGTTCTGCCTTCTTACCGTCTTTGTGATGTAACCGGGGGTTGCGTTTTAGAACAAGGTACACTGTTGCCGCCTTAAAATAAATTATTTTAATAAATGGATGCCTTTTTAGTCAGGTGTGTGTTTTTGATTTGCTCAACGTTGCATTTGTTCTTCCCTAAAGGAGAACATGAGCGAGTGGCCTGTGCCTGTGGCCCTGTACTGCTCCAACAGGATGGGTCAGGATGTCAGCGTGGGAGACTTCCTGGTCAGCGAGGGCCTGGCACTGAAGGAGCGGCCACCCAAGTGCGTACAGCTGGCTGATGCACGTTGTTTTCTTTAATCTCTGTCCTCTAACCTTTAGCCGGAAACATGAATATGTTGAGTATAGATGCAGAAGGCTATGCTAACTGGTAGCACTTGTCCCTCTGTTCCGCACGGTGGGAGTTTTATCTCTGGGGTGTTGGGGGTGATGAGACTGTGATGTGTAGCGTGATCTCGGCGCCATCGGCAACGGGGGCAGACCAGAAGGTCCCCCTGCGGCCCTGGGCCGGCCTGGCCAGCGACCTGGAGAAGGTGGCGACGAAGCCCTACGCCCTGCCAGAGCTGCCCCCCTGCGGGCGCACACGGATGACCGTCACAGCCATCGGGGAGGACGGGGTCATCTACGCCGTGACCCGTCGCGCAGGTGCGCCCAACTACCTCTGGGGTCTCAATTGCAGTGTCCTGGGACGGCGACGTGCGGGAGGGGAGGGGAGGGGGGTTTATCTTCCCGCTCTCGGATCCCTGCTGCCGTTCATGTGCCACTTGGCCCTGCAGAGCGCCAGTTTGAGAAGCTGAAGGAGACCGTGCAACTTCACATCAAGTCCCTGCCCAGGCAGAAGCCCTTCAGCTGGAAGAACGTGCTGGGCTGCGCCGTCATGGGCTCCGACATGCTTTGGTACCGAGGAGAGGTGCTGGAGGTCATCGGTGGGCACGTCAAGGTCAGGGCACTGCTCAGGGGCCATTTCCAGCCAATAAAAACGGGTTTAACGGCAATATGCGGGGTTGTCACCTGATTGCAAAGGAGTACCCATTGCCCAGCTCTGATGAAGAGCCGTCTCCTGTCCACCTGGGCTGAAAGGCTCTGCTTGACTTCTTTGCGATGGACAGGTGCGCTATGTGGACCACGGTCTGGTTGAGAACCTCCCGGTGTGTCACGTCTATCCCATAATGCTATGCGAGGAAGTGCCACAACTCTGTGTCCCCTGTCGCCTGCACGGGGTCATTCCTGTGAGTATCTAAGCTCCCTCAGTCTCTGTCCTGTTGCATCCCCATTTCTTCTATAAAAATATATTCACAAAGTAACTTGAAATGCATAGTAATTACAGCTTCCAGTATAAAAAATGTGTTTGCAGCCAAACATAGGTTGAAGAACACACTCAGTGGTGGTTATGGTTACCGCCATCAGTTCTCACGCGGTTTAAGCCCTGGGTGGAATGAAGTAGCCACGTCTTCTGGTTGCAGGTGGGCGGGGTGTGGCAGTGGGACGCTGTGAATTTGCTGAGGGAGTTACTGCTCACGCGCTGCGTGGACCTGCAGGTCACGGTAACGCAACCCGGGCGCTGCTCGAATGGGGTTTTACGCGGGTGACCGCGCTCGAACACGCACACGTAGGAAAACGGCTGAATTGCTTGCCCATGCTACTGGGATCTACATGATTGTTGCCTAACTGCTTGACTCTTGCTGCTGACCCCCAACCACACAGGAGCTGCCTGTGGACCCCAGAGGGCCTCTGACCATCGAGATTATGCTGGACGGGATGACCCTCAGCAGGATAATGGTCCACCACCAGCACGCCATGTTCGACCCTGCAGTGACCACACAAGAGGTGAGGACAGTGGGGTGGGCACTGGTTCTGTCACCTGGGGGGTTCGGGTCCACCATGCGTCTGAGTCGCTTGGACGTGACAAAGCCGATGCCTTCAGACTTTGCAGCCATGTAACGGGGTGGGAGGGGTTAAGTGATTGGTGTGGAAGTACATGCCTGGCTTTCCTTTCAGAATGGTCTGGCCTGGCTATTGGTGGATTTGTTTGGCTTCAGCCAGGCAGAGGTACTCCCTCCAGTGTATTGTATAACAGGAGGAATCATGTGATCCTGTCTTCCCAGGACTACGTGACTACGGCACCTGCTCCTGCTCTGGACCACTGGTACCTAGACACCACTGTAAGAGCTGAGTAACGTGTGGATTGTCGTAGAGCAGTGCTATAAAGTGCCCTGTTAAACTCCAGCACTTGGATCGGGAACCCTCTGTAAAGGCCATGGGGCATTAGCTATTCAAACCAAAATTTGTAGAATTAAACTGAACACATTTAGAAGACCTTCTGTTTTAAGGTCCCAGTGATGGCTGAGTTGCCGAGCCCTGGTTTGTGCAAAGTGTATTTTTGGCTACTGATGAAGCACCTCGTCTTGTTTGTGTGCTCCAGGGCTTGGAGGACACGAGGCCCATTTCGGGAACCTACGCCTATCCAAAAGTGCCTGAAGGAGGACAGCGTTTCCCTGTCCAGATTAAACACCTCTGCACGCCCAATGAGGTACGTTACCATTCGACTTACCTCCTCCGGCCTGGAGTTGGCTCGTCTGAACCACCCGCATTCCACATGTTTTTAACTGTGTACGACGTTGCGTGGATGGCAACGTTGTTTGCGTGCTACTTGATGCGTCAAACTGGAGGCTTTTTGCCCAGTTAATTAAAATGAATATTATTCTACCTGGGTAATGGGGGGCGGGGGGAGTTTTAAATATTTTAGAAAATTAAGTACAATCCAGTATTGCAGTGGATTCAGTTTGGGCTTGTGTGCATTTTGCTCGTGATTAAGTTGTATGCTTCCCTGGTATGAAAGGTAGAAATGAGGATTAGAGGAGAACGTTTGCTTGCTAGATATGTCTGGAGACGGTTTTCTCTGTGCGTTTCCCAGGTTTTCCTATATCCCCTTGTGGAGCTGGATGGTTGTGTGGAGGAGAGTGGGGACAGCCTGGAGGAGGCCCTGACGCTGGTGAACACCGAGCTGGACAGTCTGCCTCCGCTGAGGGACTTTCCCATAGGTACAGAGGAGTGTCGCCGGCACGTGACGCAGCCTTCTGGAACGCGGCGGGTTGGAACCCCTCAATACTGCGGTTTCCCTCCTTTTTGTGTGTGTCTCTCCCCTCCCCCCCTTCAGAAGGCCCTTGTCTGGCTGAATACAGTGATGGGAAGTATTATAGGGCGAAGGTGCTCGGTGTCGAGACCTTGAACCCCGTTCAAGTTCTGGTGAGACATGTGGACTTTGGGTCTGACGACACCGTGCCGACAGAAAAGTAAGTATAGAGATCGGACTGGAGGTGCTGACTGTGCAGAAATTGTGAACATCATAACTTATAATGCTGAAGTTTGATCTGTATACCTTCATGCGCAAGTTATTGAATACACTTCGTCTAGAATCCATAGAATTTCCGAATCCTTCATTTATTTTCATTGGCGTCATGGCAACCGTATTAATTGGAATCATAGGCTGGATGTGCTGTCCGTCTGTCGAATCCAGCAGCAAGCGGAGAGTATACGGGTGGGGAGTATTAAGGGTTAAAGTCATAACACTCCCCTCTCGTCCTCCAGACTGCGGCAGATTCCCTCCGAGCTGCTTCAGTTCCCCTGCAAGGCCATCAAGGCGCGTGTGGCCGGGTTCAAGCCGCCCAAGGTCAACCTGGAGACGGAGAGGGTCTCTTACCGGCCCGAGTGGAGCATGAAGGCTGTGCTGGAGATGATTGACCTGCTGCACGGGGACATCACCGCCTCTGTGGTGGTGAGGGGAACCGGATGGATAAAAATGCCCAGTCTCAACAATTAAATATCCGTGTAAATATTTGTATTGCTCTTTCAAAAGGAGTGACATCGCCTCAGCTTCTCGTTAACGTATAGACCAGTATGATGGAGCAAAGGGCATGCGTTCGAGAAACGCCATTTCCATTTCTTTTAACACGGAATCATTTTTTAGCCGTTTAGCATGAACTAAATCCTCTATTGTAAGGGGGCAAATTTTTTCTTTGGCACATTAAAGTAGATAAAAAGATGACGGTTGTCTTCAGTAGTTAATGTCAGTTTTCAGTCTTTTCCCTTCCACTGCAGTCAATGGAGCCTGACCTGAAGGTGCTTCTGTACAATGAGAAGGGTGCTCTTGTGCACCTCCCGCTGGTGGAGAAAGGACTTGCCGAGCTGGAGTGAGGAAAGGTAGGAAGTCGACATCTTTACATCATTTTAATGTAAAGCATTTTATGACAAAACGGGTTTCCATCATTTTCGCCCCGTGACCCTGCTCGCAATTTTACCTACGTTTGCCATTCAGGTTAGAGTAGCTACGTACGTGAGTGGGGCTTTCAGTTTGTAAGTGGTGACATCATATTTATTCTCTGTGTCACAGCAATTAATGAAATTCTCTTACCCTCCCGTACACAGAATATGTCTGACCACGGACCTGTGTCTCCTGTTCGACATCGGAAATCTGCGACTGCAGAGTTTTTGTTTTTATTTTTATACATAGTTTAATCAACTTTTACGGTCTTGCATATATAATCTAGGAGATGAGGTTTATTTTACTTTGTGTTTGAAAGGACCATTTTGTATTGTTTTTGAATGTTTGGGTGTTGATTCGCCTCAGGTTCTGTATGTAGGGTACAGAGGTTAAAATGTGATGTTTCTGCCTTTTTTCTCATAGCTGGTTCAATGTTTGTTTCTAAAAGTGCTGTATTGTTTGAAATGAGGTAAACGTAATACTTTGTGTTCCCTTGTCGTTTATATATATATATATATATATATATATATCCCCAACAAAATAGTTGAATGTCTGTAAGACGATTAAGGATAAAAATAAATCTTATTTTTCTCCAAAAAAAATACACTTGTGTCTCAGCGCTGACTGGACGCTATGAGCTGGAGTTTCTCATTGGCCCATTTTTTTTAAATGGCCCGAACTTCGCTCCTAGTGGCTTCCCGGAGACCTGCAGGCCGGCAGCCCCTTCAGGGGCGTGCCTTTCCTCGGATCTGCGCCGATCCGCTTGTGCTTCTGTGCAGTGTGGCAAAGAGACCACGCGAAGGAGACACGGACGGGACGTTAGCACAACTGACAGAGTTGTCAAGAGTGCAGCCGTACAGAAAATGTTTCCGTTAAAAAGAAACGAAAAGGTAGTTGGGACTGGCGGTTAAAACTCCTTACTGGAGAAAATGTACTCTACCCAGAAACGGCTCCATGCCTGGATCGTTCTTTGCCGTGAGAGGGAAGCTGATGTATCCACCCAGGCTGATTTAATAACCCCATTACCTTTACAAACATCCCCTTAAGTAGAAAAGGCCTTACTTGAGCCCAAATACCAGTGGTTCTATGGAACTGATAGAAAAAGGGACATATCCCATTATGTTAGGTAGTGCAGTCAGGAATTGACCCTTAATTGATGTACATTTTTTTTCCATAGCCATCTTAGTGTGAAATTTGTTATAAAAAAATAAATTCAGTGTAGTGATAACTTGTTTAAAACTTATTTTGAAAAATCTATAACGGAATATTAACGATTATTGTTGGAGGATTTAAGTCTAGAGTAGCTGGAGTAGCCTGCTTGACGAGTGGAAGATTAGAAATCGGGTTTAGGTTGCGCACTGTTTTCTTGCACTGCTAATTGGGTCTGTTGACGGATAGTTCGCTATTGTTTGAATCGCGGTACCTTATTTTTTTAGTTAGTTAGCCATGTAATGATTGCTAACATTAGCAATTTCATCATTACATTACAAAAAGTTAAGATAAAAGTAAGCATATCAGATTATTTTCCAAAACCAAACAGGACTAGAAATTAGAACGTTGATTAACGCGTCCTCGAGCCTTAGTCTCCTAGAACAATTCCAATGAAATCGGATTCCGTTTTATGCGATTATGCGTTTTATTAGTTTGCATAAGAATTTTATTATACTCTTTCTAAATGTAGCCAAAACAGTATTCAAAACAAATGATTGTGGAATTTTTTTACTGTTAAAACTGACATGTCAGCAGAATGGTGTGTTGTGCGACACCAAAACTATTTACACACCCTGCAGTCCATATTTAGCACAACCACTTTTTACTTGCACCAGAGAATTCGCTACGCTTATAGTTTTACCGGGTTGGGCCACGATTTTTGACCAACTTTCCAATTTCTCAAGCGTCGGCAGATTTATTTTCGTTTGCAAGCATAATTGGAAATATAGCTGTGTAAAAGTATAACTGTCCTATTAATCGGTGTGAGCAGCAGCTGTGTATCACATTCACCAGTGTGTCAGGAACGGGTGTCCAGTCGACCAGTGTCTCAGGGCAATACATTCATTGTTAAAACTGAGGCTGCTGTACCTACCATTAATACGTTTTTTTTAGTCAGCAGTATCTTCTCTTTAAAAGCCTGTTGCTAAAGCAGCCGACATCTACTTTTTAGCAGTTTGTAAAGCCAATCACCTGCATAGTGAAGTAACTCGCACGTTACCGTTATTATAATTCGGACAAGGTGATGGCATGGTAATATGATCGTATTCTGACGTTTTTCAGTCCTGACTTGTGTTTTCCCGTCAACATTGCTAAAAAAAAAAAAGGGGGGGGTGTGGTTTCTCTGACCTGCTTGTATCTAGTCGCCGAATACGGAAGCCCTGCTAGATATAGATTTGTTACTGAAAGTTTCTGGTAGCATAGTTGAGTGTTTTCAAAGTGTAATCTTTGGTACATATATCGCTAAAGATTTTAGGTGAAAATATATTTTGGAAATTTGCTGTATTGTTTATTTGTTAACTATAACGACGTTTAAATTGATGCTAAAGGGTAGGGTAAGTAGAGTATCAGGTTGTCAAAACGACGTCTTAATATACGCGTTTGATAGTAGTTTCAATCGGTATTATAAGTAAAAAGGGAGGTGTAAGGTGTAACCTTCATAACGGTTTGTTTTAATGGAACGCAATTCCTTGTCAAGGAGATGCACTGATAACTAGGTGCTTTGGGTATGCATGAAATGCTTAAGGAACATATTTACCAAATGTTAACCAATTACCTTCATCTTCGTGATTATTGGAAGTAAACGTAGTCGAAATAACTTGGCACAATGGCAACCGTGTTCATCTCTTAGTTTATATATAGTTTGTTAAAGATCGACGACGTCATTAAAATGTCGCAATCTCTTCCTATGTTGTAGGTGTGTGCTACTCCATGAGAGATATGTCTGGTATCTTTGCGAACTGTTCTGTAGTTCTGGAATTGAAAGGGTTACCTTTCAAAGAAAAGAAGAAGTTGAAGACGGCTGTAACAGACAATGGCGGTGTCATTTCCTATGTTATTAACAAGCAGGTAATACCATTGTTAGTTTATTTATTTTCCCCTTTCTGGATACGAGGCTCTTTGTAAATGACTGGCAGTGACGTCACTTCCTAGAGTCAAAGACCAAAAATGATTGGTTCCTAGAGTTGAAGACGCCGGAGAGTACCCACTGGCACTTCAAAAATATTCTGACCCACGCTCATCTCTGTTTTCGTGCTACTAGCAAACATTTGCCTTTCTATTCCCATCACAGGTTAGCGAATGAATTAAAAACATTTCGAAAAACTGCTATCTCCATATAATTGACCGACCTATTGAAATGTGAATTCAGGGTAAAACGGATTCCCGGTCTGTTAGTATTGTAGCGTCCAAAGTTTTTGTTCACGCGACTTTTTGGGTTTAATTATCAACACAAAATAATCGGTCACTGTTCGCCGTGACCACGCTAACAAAACAAAGTTTAACAAGATTAACAAACTTCCTGTTCTGTTGCTTGTTTTATTGATCTCTCACGGTCCTGCCCCCTGCCGGGGCGTTACTACTATTTTAGCCCTGACAGCAACAAGAACCACTATTTAACAGTCTGCTGGGTCGCAGTATACTATATAAATTAAGGGGGGGGGGGGTTAAGTAGGACAATCGATATATATTTCTGAAACTTGTGTTAAAAAATAATCTGTGTTTCAAGCACATTGAAACCATCGCGCCTGTTACCTACCACCATTTTTCTAAACGTGTTTAATTTCGCTAAACTTAGATGGGAATAGCAACACCAATGTTGGCTAGTCAAATTAGTAGTTCGAAAACCAGCGAAGGTAGCGACGAGCGAACCAAGCGTGGGTCAGCGTATTTTTGAAGTGCCTGTAGATACTGTCCGTAGGTCTTTCGCTCAATGAGCCAATTGTCGCTCTTGTCTATATGCAGGTTGTGACGACTCGAGATGAGTTCGAGTGATATAATTAAAAAAAAGTAGTCGGTGGTTGGACTAGATGTGTTACGCAAGACATCTTAAGTTTTAAAATGAAGTTTAACGTAAAATGAATAAACGTTAATCTGAATAAACTCCCCAAAACCTTTTTTTTTTTTTTAAAACTGAGTTGCAATACCTATTTTTTAAGACTATAAACTAAAACTTATCTTTCACTGTCTGTCTATTTCACTTGCTTTTCTATATTGGTTTTATTTTCTGTGTGTTTGTCCGTCGCATAGTGCACTCACGTAGTCACAAACGACCTGGACGGCGTGAGCACCAACCGTCTGCGGAGCATCCAGAAGTTTCAGGTCCCCGTTGTGAAGGTGGAGTACTTGACCCGTTGCCTTGAGAACGGAGGCCTACTGCCCACGGAGGAGTTTGTACATCCCCACGTCTCGCAGCTGGGTAAAAGCCCCGCCCTTCCAGGCTCGTCGTTTGATGTGAAACTCTAACCAGCTCTCAGTAATACGATCCAGTGGCGATATGCGACCATGTCCCTTTTGTCCAGAAAAGGCAAACATGGAATCGTCCACACACGCCCTCGTTATCCAAAATAATGGATATATCTCTGTATGGCTCAAAATAATCCAACCTCCAGATTTACCAAGAGTTGCTCAACACTGTTTAGTGTACACCTTTAACACATCCATCGACTGCTCTGTTAGTTACCATATTTAAGATGTGGTGGGTGTGCGCAAGTGTTTTCGTGTAGTTGCCGTTTGCGGATGTTTTCATGGTTGCTGTGTTTTTGTTTTAAATCGTAAGCATTGAAGGTGATTGGCCAGTCCTTTCCCGGGGGAAAATGTGGAGTTCAGATGCCTCTCCAGGTACCTGCTCCTCAGACGAAGGAAACGGAGAAGCTGGCGAAGAGCGGAAATTACCTGGGCAGGTTCAGGTGTGTAGGAGTTACCTGTCAGGCAGAAAAATCAGGAGACTGGGTCAGCAAGGAAGCCACACATGTCCATGTAGCACGCCAACGTGCTTGGTTCGGAAATAATCGGTAAAACACACTTCCGGGTTCTCCGGTTTTCTTGCCGGCTTTTTTTCAATAATCAGAAAATAAACAATAGTCGCTCTTCAGGGATTCCCCCTCACGGGTTCACCCCAAACACAACAAACTAAACAAAATACTGAACAAAATTAAACCTAAACGAAGACGAAATGTCGACATCCGCTTCGCCAGAGCCGACTCCATCTTCCGCCTTGTTCACCGCCGCACTCTGACCGCCCGGCTCCTCTCCCAACTCCAGCACCTACTGAGGGATCACAGGTCGTTAAATGCTGTTTGCAATTAGCATGATCCTCAGCCAGTGCTGATGGGCGTGCCCAGACGAGAGGCCCGCCCTGTGCGTGTACTCGAGATGGACTCGTGGCACAGTCCCTTATTCGCCACCCTGTTTCTTACATATGCATGCTTTTCTCTCTAGGGTTTACAATCAAAACGACGAGGACGTGCCCAAGTTTCCCTCTGACTTTGAAGTGGCCAAGTATACTTTATTTGAGAGGGTGAGCCCCAAGATTTACCCCGAAATTAGGCTGTGGGTCTCTGGAAATTTCTGAAGAACGGAGGCGTTTGGTGAATTTGGTCTCCGCAACGATGTTTTTAATGGCAGCGGCAGGTGGGCCGCAGCTGGTGGTCAGTGCTGGAGCTCCAGAGCTGGAGAGCGGAGGCGGGACAGGCGTACCGGGTGGTGCAGCAGTGTGGCGATGGCGGAGGAGTGGAGGTCAACCTCGTCCACTGCCCCACCTCGGAGGAGGCCCTAGAGGCCTACCAGGAACTGAAGGAGGATCTCCAGGTCAGAAACTTCCAGCCAAGGACAGCGCTGTCCCTGAAGGCCCCGAACCTGGGCTCCGACCAGTTACAACAGGTCAGGGCCGGCACGGTTATGTAAGGGCCTTGTGATGAAAAAGTGACTACTCTTAGTGACAGCTGAGAGGGTAAGACGGCTTCTTGGAAGAATGACGGTAGTCTCTGCTCTGTTTTGTCTTTGATTGACAGCTGCTGTTGGACGAGAAGCTGAACACCAGTGCCATTTCACAGGAAGTTGGTGTGTTCGTAGAGCTGCTCTGGACAGAAGCCATGGGTTGCCTGGACAGTGTTCTCAGGGTCCCCATCACCAGCATCAGCCTCAATGATGTAATGGCTACTTTCATCCAGATCACTTTTTTTTTTTGCTTGCATTTGTCTCTAGCCTGCCTTTATGCGTACAATGGTTGTTGCGTAGCTAATCAATAGTGGTCTCATTCCAGGGACAGACTCGATGCATGTATAAGACCTCTGCCTTAATGACAAGCAAAAGTGTAATTGCGTGGAGGTTGACAGAGCTGACAGCCTGCTGCATGAGTGTCTACGTGTTTTACCCGTGTGGAACCTTTGTTGCAGGTGAGCAGAGCAGAGGGTCTGCTGCTGCAGGTCCAGAAGGAGCTAAAGGAAGGGAAGAGACCAAAACCGCTGGAGGAACTCTGGACAGATATCTACACACTCCTCCCTCACAAGCAGATCTTTCCTCCTAGCATTAAGATCATCTCCCAAAAGCTGGACCTCTGCCAGGTACCATATTAGAAAGGAGCTCTTTTTAATATCTGTCCAACGGTCACACAAGGTTTACTCTAAAACTCTGCAACTACTGTGATGTTATATGTATGTGTATATAATTTATGGCCTTTGAGGGAAAAAAAAGAAGATATTTCGCAATTCTTGAAGGGGAAACACTGTCAGTGCTTCGTTGATCATTTCTCATAAGAATGATTTTTCTATATTGTCTATATTTCCTGATCCAGCTGTTTTTTTTTGGATGGAAATGTCCTTGGGCTCAGACTAAGTGCAGTGTGTAGGCCTCTGTCTGTGCTCTGAAGGAGATGCTCACAATAGGCCTTGTTGTCAGTTAATCAGGGATGTGCTGAAGGTGAGCGAGGTCACTCTCTGGAGCCCCGCCCCCTCCTCGCTGGGTAAATACCACGCCCTGAACTGTAGCGTTGAGAGCCTTCCTCCTGACAGCCCAGAGTGTCAGACCGTCACCACACTCCTCCACGACAGGTACTGCTGTTAGGGGTTGTCCACTTTTCCCTTTACAAATGCCGTGTTCTTGTCCAGTGAGTTTGGCATCATATTTGTTGTTGATGTTATTCTACCTGATGTTATATATCTTGTGAAGAAATGCACACATGAGGACCTAAATCATTTAAAAGTTGATTTTGAAGAAAAACTTTTATTGACCTCTTCTAGTGTGCGTCTGACACGTGTTTGTGCGTGTGAATCTGTGTGTGTCGTCGTCCCCCCCCCACCGTGAACTGGCACGGATCCAGTAGAGTTGGAAGTTCGTGTCTGATATTTGCTCCCTCTGCAGGCCGGTGCGGGTCCTGCAGGTATTCCGTATTGGCCGTCCGGTGGAACTGCAGACGTTTCGGAGAGCGCTTGGCAACGTGCGACCCCTTCTCCATTCATCTGCCCCCTCCAGCTTCGTGGGCATCCTGTCCCGGTCAGTGGGTACCCCCTCCCTGTGGCTGAAACAGTTCTGCGACGGCCACAGCATTCTGTCACTAACACAGTTCTGCTTCGGCCCAGGGGCCTGCTGCTTCCCAGGGTGGGAGTGGAGCATCATGGGATTGAGAGGACTGACGTTGGGAACCTGGGCAGTGGCATCTACTTCAGCGACTCAGTGTGGTTAGTGGACGAGAACGTTACCTAAACAAGCGTTTAGTGTCTGTGCGCTGTTGATCATTTATTTACTTAACCCGGGCCTGCGCACGTTTCCCTACTGGTGTACAGCACCAGTTTGAAGTACTCCAAGCCCGGGGAAACCGACGGCACTCGCCTGCTCCTGGTGTGCGACGTGGCCCTGGGCCACTGTAAGGACCTCCGAAAAAAAGACGTGGGCCTGACCGGTGCCCCAGAGGGCTACCACAGCGTGCACGGGGTCCGCTGCTCCCCGAAAACACCGTCCGACTTCGAGGTGCCCCTCACCAGCCCCCCCTTCC
This sequence comes from Hiodon tergisus, assembly GCA_025775045.1. Lineage (NCBI taxonomy): Eukaryota > Metazoa > Chordata > Actinopteri > Hiodontiformes > Hiodontidae > Hiodon > Hiodon tergisus. Next base: position 29,906 of record JAOVYW010007984.1, read on the forward strand.
CATACTGATTTAATAGTTGTAATTTATTTAATTCAAATTGATTTATATATTTTGTGCGTGTATCCGCTGATGACGAGTGGCATTGCTAGAAACAGTGTAGCAGTTTATTGGTTTGGTCCCCCCCAGGATGATGAATACGTAGTTTACAGCACAAACCAGGTGCAGATGAAGTACGTGGTGCAGTACACCTTGGAGGATGACCCAGTGATAGACTTTCAGCCCTTTGTCGACGTCTCCGCCGCGATCCACCAGCCGACGGCGACCTGCGACCTGCGTACGTATTCCTTGACGTTGCATACGGAAAGAGAAATGGGATCGATAGAGAGAATATAGGGTTTTCCCTCCCAGTTTGTTATTGGTGCCTGAGTAAACGGCCTTGACCTTTCGGTAGCTGTCCTGAGCTGACATCTGGCTGCATGTTACCCGTCCCCATTAGCGGAGGACGAGGAGGAGGGGTGCAAGAATCCCCTGGAGGAAATAACTGCGGGGCTCCTGGGCAGCGCTGGCCAGCCTCTCCCCCTGCAGGCAGTCCACGTGAAGTGCAAACTCGTGGACCTGATGTCAGAGGTACCGTTCTTTAGTACTGTTCAGAAAGCTGTCAAACTGGCACAAACCAAGTGCTGTGGCCTGTTTATGACTGGTTGGCACCCATATGAGCTTTGAATAACATTATTGCATGTGATAAATGGCCTTTGTCATTACTCGTATAATATTATATGACATAGGTACAGAATCTATATCAGGTTCATTTTTCCCTGTCTTTTCCCAGGTCATAATATTCCAGACGTATGTCAACCAGAGCCCTGTCCCTATCGAGGCCAAGTTCGTGTTTCCACTGGACGAATCTGCCACTGTGTGCGGGTTCGAGGCCTTCATCAATGGGAAGCATGTAGTGGGAAAGGTAAATCTGCTCACAGCCACTCCTCTGCGTTTAGCGTTTCACCCTAATCAGCCATAATTCACCGTAACTGGAAGCCGACACAAAGTCCGTCTCGAGTGCAGCAGAGTGGGTTGAAAACGAGGAATTGCATATGAGAGTTGTACGGAAAGGGGGAAGCCAGGACCAATGATGAATAGGAACACATGATGCAGAGTTTTCACATAGGAAATAATAAAATACAATACCTACATGCTGTCAAGCATGTGGTAGAATCCAGTGGTAATCAGTCTGGGTAAAAATATCATCCGCAACCTCTGGCGTCCGTGGTGACCCGGCGCAGCAGCGTTAGTGGAGAGGGGGGAGGAGGATGGGATGGATTCAGGTGTCCAGGCGCTCCTGTTGACTCCGCCCTTCTGTCCCCCAGGTAAAGGAGAAGGAGCAGGCCAGAAAGGAATACCGGCAGGCCATCGAGAAGGGACATGGAGCCTACCTGATGGACCAGGACGCCCCCGTAATGTTCATGTCCTCATTTGGCTGTCTTATACGTCTGTTCAAGTGCATGGGCCCTGCTCATTGGTTTTCTGAGGACGACGTCGCAAAATTCCAGTGACGAACGTTCCAGTTCTATCCCCCAAGACTCTTTAATTGTTTTCAGAAAATGACAAGGCAGAAGTAGAATTGTGATGTCGTCTTTGATATATAATGCGGTACGGATTAGTCTTAAGATGCAGCAATGATTTAATTGCAGGCTATGGACGAGATGTGCTCACTGAAACGAAACCAGCACGTCGGTCCTCTAATCAGTGTGTGTGTGTGTGTGTGTGTGTGCGCACGTAGGACGTGTTCACCATCAGCGTGGGAAACTTGCCCCCTGACGCCA
>JAOVYW010007991.1:0-10448 GCA_025775045.1 Hiodon tergisus
TGTGTGTGTGTGTGTGTGTGTGTGTGTGTGTGTGTGTGTCTGTGTGTGTGTGTGTGTGTGTCTGTGTGTGTGTGTGTTTGTGTGTGTGTGTGTGTGTGTGTGTGTGTGTGTGTCTCTGTGTGTGTGTGTGTGTGTGTGTGCGTGTCTGCCTGTCTGCCTGTATGTGTGTGTGTCTGTGTGTGTGTGTGTGTGTGTGTGTGTCTCTGTCAGCAGGTTGTTCATTTTCTTGAACAGTTTTAGTTTTTCACAGAGCATCTTCTGCCCATGGAATTATATCTGCAGTGCATTGCTAAAGAAGTGTCTTTCTTCCTCTGTAGCTTTTTAGAATACTCATTAGCTTCATTAACCTTGTGTCCTCTTAGCACATTTAAGCGTATCAGAAATTCGTTTTCCTATCCAGTTGATGAAGCATTATCTCATTGGGTGGCTCCATTAGCGGCCCATATTGGCATTTCTGCAATTTGGGCCTGAGTAATGTCTGGAAAGCGAATGAGCCAAAAAAATGTAAAAGGTGTAAAATTGTGGTATATGATGCAGAGCCATATGTCATGGGAAGGAGGGCAACTGTGGAAATATTGTGGTTTTACCATTGGGAGCAGTGGAGAATGAAAAGGCTCGAATTCTCCTTGTTTATAGCCACAGTAATAACCATGCCTCTAATTACTGACTGTGTAGTGGTAAATCTCCCGCACCACAGTCAGTGTGCGAAAATCTCTGTCTCCTAGTAGTTAGCACCAACCACAATGATAAGTTGTTTGTTGCATCCAGTGTTGAAGAGGACAAAGTGGGGGTTTCTGGGAAGTCAGCTGACTTCTGCAGGGCAGATCCTCTGAACTCCAGACCTTTTACTGTTGTGGTAAAGGTCTGGTTTAGTGGTTTTACATTGTTTGCCTTTTCAAAAGTCCTTACTGGAAAGCACCGTGAGAAATGCAGTATCCTGGGTTCTACATCATCTCAGAGGCAGTGATTTGTTGTTTTAACAATTTTTTAAATCATTTTTTTAGCCCAAAAAGGGGGAAAAAAAACTGCAAAGCAGCATATGAGAGTGTAAAAAACAGCCTTATTGAGAGGGTTCCACAAAGCGAGCCTTGTGCTGTGGTTTGATTTCTCCGAGCAGAGCAGAGCAGAGGAATGGAAAAGATTATCCAGTGGAATGTCTGGGGTGCCCTCAAACAGAGCGGTCCGCGTGACCGGCCAATGGGAGAGCGCCGCTGAGCGCTGGGCTAATTTTTTCCTGATGAACGCAGCCGCCTGTTCCATAATCGAGTCTGATTGCCAGCACTGAACTCACATATGGTACGTGTTTTTAAATCCAAATGACAGACGCCTCTTTAAAGAAACACTTCTGCTCAGAATGGGAAAAATAATTGTTTGCTTTTCCTTTGCTAAGTGGGTATATAGATGTATAAATGTTTATATGTGTCTGTTGTGCTGTGCCACAAGCACCATCCAGGTACAAGGTTTTTCTTTAACTAATTAGGCTACATATTTGTTGCTTTGTTTTTTTGGTGAGTTTTTTTCCCCATCTCCTAATTAGCAGAATTTACCTTTCAAAGCCAAGACTTACTATCAATCTGCACAATCCATGATTTTGCATTGCTCAACTGCAAAAGTCTTTTAATTATTGCATTAGTTAGCAATTCTGCCGTTTAATGACATTGATTTATAAACAATATATTTTATAAATAAAAAAATCTAGCAGGGGTGATTAGAACAAAATCTGACTGATTATACAGAAATGTGGCCAAGGACTAGGGTTATTTATACATTTTTAAACTTTAAAACTGCGTTTTACTGGACTCCACGATAGGCGCATGGCCTTGTGTAGGCTTTGCGGTCGCATTTCCTGAGTAACAGCTCACCAGAGGTGAAGGAGGTCAAGGGAGGGAGCTGGTCAGCGCAGACATGTTCCACGCTCTCCTTTTAATCCGCTCTAGCTGGAGTCTGTTCTCTCCATTGGCTTCCTGTTGGCTGGTGTGGCCAAAAAGCCAGAACACCAAAGTGAATTAGCCTGTTGTCCTTCAGTCATTAGCTGCAGAATTTGTCGTCGTAGTGTTATATCGGAATATGATTTCAGATACGACTGTAGCCAGTTGTTTCAAAATATCCCTGTTCCTTTTGCTGCGTTTTTTTTTAACTTATCGTGTTAATAGCGGATTCAATTTGTTATCATTTTAGTTTGAAAGTGACCTGTCATGCGAAATGTTACTGCTGCCAATACTCAAATATTTCGTTGGAGATGCATGTTGTTAATAGCTTTTTGAAAATGTATTATAAAATTGGACTTGTGGCAGTATTAGAAAATTCCATACATCTGAATTATAATAAATACTGGTTTTGTTGACAAAAAAAGGGGATGAACAATGAAGACCCAAAACAATCTTAAAATAGAACAAGCTCATCTCGGGTTTCAGTGTTTTCTTCAGAACAAAAAGAAACAAATCTTTATTCCTTTGCTGTTGCATTGTTAACTGACACACCGGACACTGTTAATGACTGAGAATCCCGGAAATGTGTTAGACGTCCAATTTCGTATTTTTAATCTGTTTGGATTTTTGAAAAATAGTGGAGCTTTAAAATTTTGTCGTCATCGTAGTTATTCATGTCTGGAAAATAGCGCAAAGGGCAACTGCTGTTGTTTAAACGAAAGTCCGCTTTACTATAATGCTAAGCGTAAATCTGCGTGTTTACATGGCAACCACTTTGCATCAGACTAGATTGCTGGTCAGTGTCCCGTCTCCTAATAATATTGATAATTAGGTTGGACCACAAATAAAAATAAATAAATCGACGTGAACCTTGACTTGTAATCTAGACATATACTCACCTGACTTCACTCACGTCAGTGAAGGCATCGTGTATTATGTATGGTTACCTTACTAATGCACTGCTGCGGTCGTATGCCGTAGTTATTTCCATTACCATTTAACCCACGGTCTCTGGTGACCAGGGTGCTTTCAGAATGGCAGGAAGGCCCAAAAAGAGATTCCCCCCTCCTTCGCCGGGGAAGTCCGACTGCCCGGAAGACACATGCCGGATGCACACGGGAGTGGGTGAGGCCAGATTATAAAGAGAAGCCCCCCTCAGCGCCGTCCCAGGTCAGATTATCAGAATAAGCCCCCCTCAGCACCGTCCCAGGTCAGATTATCATGAGAAGCCCCCCTCAGCACCGTCCCAGGTCAGATTATCAGGAGAAGCCCCCCTCAGCACCGTCCCAGGTCAGATTATCAGGAGAAGCCCCCCTCAGCGCCGTCCCAGGTGAGATTATAAAGAGAAGCCCCCCTCGGCACCGTCCCAGGTCAGGAGAAATAACAGGGACTAAAGCCTTTGATAGCTCCCTGAGCTTTTAATCCCTCCACCGCACAATCAGAGTGAAATGTCATCTCATTGTCGCCGGCTCAAGCGCCGCCAGGAGACTGCAACACCGCTCAGAGAGGCAGGACCTTCCCAAAATGTTTCAGGGGCTCGTTCTCTCTCTCATTGCTTGATAGGCTGAATAAATTGCAAGCATTTCATAACCAGTTGCTACAGTCCATGCTTCAAGTTCGACCACCTTTTGATCGTAAGATGAAGGCAGTCTGCGGTGTAAATGGACCAAAAGCGGCTTTTCATCATGTGCTTAACCATTGACTTTGATTACAGCTGTTTGGTTGCCATTGGTTACTTATTGACAAACTGGCAAGAGGCTGCACTTGACCAGGATGCACAGAAACAGTATTTGATGTAGCGCAACTGTGCTGTATCTGATACATTGCAAATGTTTATGACTTTGTGGAATTAATTTATTTTACCTGCATGTGTATAGTGCAAAATTATGTATCAATCAACACTGAACTGTGAGAGGACTGGTCACTGTTCCAACCGTAACTATTGCATGCAAATACCTTATCCGAAATGTTCTGTTGTGTTAGGAATCATTCCTGCTAGTTTTAAACACCAGGGAAAAAGGTTATAGATGTACCGCTGAGGGATTTAAACAGTCCATTTGGAATAACCAATAACCCAAAGGGCAAAATTGTATTATATTTGTATAGAATTCATTGATTTGTTTTCTGTACATATGATGGTCAGTCAGGTTTGATATGAACAGTGTAAGGCCTGCTATGCCAGGTATTACCAAATGTTTTTAATCAGCACTCGTAAAAAATGAGGCATTGAACAGATATCTTTTTAAAATGTTGTCCCTCCCCTTCCAGTCATAAAGTCTTCTAGTTCGCACTATTCTGGGAAAGGGTGGTTGTAAACCGAACCTTGTGTTTTTGGTTTTTTGCTAATGTGACAGACTCCAGGAAAATGGTTTAAAACCTTCAGGGGCATCAGCCTGTTGCCCACCCGATGCTCAGGGGGGCCCAAAGCTTTCTCCTGCAGGTTGAATATAGTGGCAAGTGGGTCAGCAAAAGAAACCAAAGCTCTGTAATTCGCTGGCTCAAAATCCATTAGATTATTACTCAGGGTTTGCTGTTTTGTTTCAGTTTGCTAATACCTCAGCCATGCTATGTAAAAACCCTCAAACTATGGCACATAAAATTGTCGCTCTGGATAAGTGTCTGCTAAATTACTAAAACGTGTGTGTACGTTTGCGTCTCTGTGTGCATTTGTATGTTTATTGTCCTGTGTAAAATACTCGTGATTTTCAGCATTGGAGAAGTGAAGGTGTTGGTTATCATGATAAAGTGAGGCCGTTCTTGCCTGGCAGTAGTTGATCCTGATGGTAATGTGAGGGGGCGAAAGTAGCCACTGGTTGGACGGTTCTCTGGGATCCCCTGAGGGGCCGAGCTGTCGGGTTTTTGACACTAAAGCAGTCAGACACGCTTGGCATTATAGCCAGAGAGCCATAGGGGGAGGGGTACAGCAGTCACAGTGGGCTCTTCATCCGAATGTCACTGAAGCTGATCTCATGAAGCGGAAGGTCAGGACGGGCGCATCCGCCACCCAGGTCCGTCCACTTTGCCAAACCCAACCTTTTACTGCCCTTCCTCCGGGCGGAGGGGGTGAGGGGGCAGCGGAGTTGTGGCCCTGCCTTGTTAATAATAACTTGCATGTCCGACCCCCCCCCCCCCCCGCTCTTATGCAGACTTGGCCATGCTGGGAGGCTCCGTTAAAAGCCAGCTTGTGTCCCCACTGAGAATTATGGAACAGTAACGCAGCTGTTAATGGGAATGCTGTGTCAGGCTTGAGAATACAAGAAGGAGCTAGCCGGCAGGAATGGTCTGGGCATAGAAAAAGGCCTTTTGCCACAGGTGCCTGCTGGTCTCGTCAAGCTCTTGTGAAGAGTCCCAGGGCTGATATTACACCTGAAAGCTCTGGTCCCTCACCTGGCTCGTACCAACTGAGGAACGTTAGCTACCAAACTGACTCTTGCAGAAAGCTGACCTTCTGCGCATATGTATTCAGTCAGTATCGCTCTGTTTCTGAGAGAAGATAAGTCTCGTGTGGCAAGAGTAAATAAATGCCAGGGGGGCAATTCGTTCGCCATTCCATTAAAGTCAGTGACATGAGCCAGTTGACCCATGCAGCCATTTAATGAGCTGTGCAGGAAACTAAGAGAAGCGAGGCGGTGGGGACTGGAAAAGGAAGAGGGAAGCGAGACGGTGTTTGGGTTGAAAGTTTCATAAACACGTCTGCTTTTTAGGGGGTTCAGGGGTAACGCTGCGTGCGTGGCGGCTGGAGAGGGCCGCATGATTATGAAACCGCCTGTCCCAATCCGTTAGCGCTTTTCGAGGGGACTGGGTCAACTCTAAAGTTTAGGAAAGCAGCTTTACAGAAGTGCTGTATTTTTGTGTAAACCTATTTGGCTGGTTGATTTTGTATGTGTATGTGTGTGGTGGGAAGAGGGCGCTTCCTTTAGCTCCGTGTAATAATTCCAGAAACACTATGACTGCACTCACCGGAGCACTCATTTCTGACTGATAGAACTGGAGTTTTGGGGCCTCCTCAGTGGCTTAGTCAGTAAAGACACTTTGTGTTCTATGATTCGGATTGGCTGGTTTGGATCCTTGTCATGTCTTTGACCTGGGTTCGGCTGGGAGACAGCAGGGTTTATCTCGGCTTCTCGCTAAATAGTCTCCTTCCCAGGCTCTTGCCCATTGGTAATGCCTCCCTACGGTTGTCACTTAACCCCTTGTGCAGTCTTAGTAGCCTGCAGGGTGAACGACAAGTGGGTGGATTGGAGGAGACCATGCACGCTGCTCCACCCTTCCCGTGTGGGCTGGTGAGGAGGCAGGGCGCGTTGGCAAAAATCTGACGGTCTCGCCTTGTTTCGCTCTAAGTGATTTTATTAAATTCTTCACCTCTGATTTGTAGGATGTTTACCTGAGATTTTGAGATCAGAGTGCCCACAACAGCTGTTTCACGCCCCCTGCACCGCTGACCACGCCGTTCCAGTACGTTCTGATATTCTCTGTTCACATGTTGGCCACCAAAGCGACTCCTGAGCCCACTGACAGCACATTCTCTGTCAACACACCCCACACGATAGACTTACAGTCAGATCAAAACACGCATGCGTCTGATGTCCCCACGCTGATTCATTCATGAACTAAATGTACTGCGCTTGGTTATTCTCAACATGGTCTGACAATTTTGGGACCCAACATCAAGACTTGTTGGGTACAATCCGTTAATATGCTGTCCCCGTGACAACTTATCCTATCATCTCATAATATCTTCCCATCGTGGGTGTCGCCAACCTAAAAGGTTCCAACTGAAACTACATACAGTCGTATTTGTAAAGCTATTCCATGGTTCTGTGTTATGGTGGAATTCAGAGGAATTCTGGACCTCATTTGTCACGTACAGTTTGATACCATGTTTGAAAAGAATGAGATATTCAGTAAGATAAAACCGACCTTAAATGTTCCTATTTTCTCTTTAATGTGAATATTAAAACAGGAGAATTCAATATTATTGGTTGTGTTGCATTTTAATTATGACCCTAGAATGTGACCTTTTTTGTGTTCGTGATTGTTAAAAGTGGAAGTCAGGTTTTTCAAGAGAAATGCATTTTTTTTTCTTAATAAGAAAGCTAAAATAATAACAAAATGTAATGCTAGATTGGCAAAAATGTATTCAGTGTATATACAGCGTAAGCAATTCTGTCTGTCTTAATGTGTTGGGGCATCAGTAATGGGGCCTTAAATTCACTTTGGCATGTGACGGTACGGCTGACTAAGAATATATTTGCAGGTGCTCTCTGTCACTGAGTACAGTGGAAGTAGCATGGGATTGACTGTGGAAAATGGAAATGTAGTTAAGGGCATAGAATCATTCAAAAACAGGAAGTTAACCTTCGATCAATTATATCCAGGGGTGTAGACGTGTACATCCTGACACAGGACGAGGTCCTGAGGATCATAAGGATGAATAAGTGCAATTTTGCCTGATTTCATGCAAAATGACAGCATGAATTTTATAGTATCGTGAAGGAATGAGTTCATAATACTAAGTGTGTAAAAGCATAAAACTTAAAAAACGAATCATTTAATACTTAATGACTTCAGTGTACAAATATCAATACCAACATTAGTTTTTTAATTGCTTTAATAAAACGTATAACCTTTAAATCAATTGCTGAAAAGTCATTTTAGGGACCATCACTTTTATAGCACTGCGGCAAGGACAATACAAGACTGATATTATCTACCTGGTGTAAACCACTGCCGGAGGTCTTGTGTAGGGTATAGGAAACGGCTACCAACTCAATGTTGTTTCACTGTTAAAGGGATATAACACTATTGTCACCGTTGTTAAAGGGCACCCTAACAAGTGTTAAAACTTCAGCGTTCAGGTGGAGAACACTGAATTAGTGTATCCTGGATCTATCCCAACGACGAGGCCTAATTGCCTCCTGTGTACCTTAAGATTAAGGGGAGAGCAGGCATCCCGCTGCCTGGAAATGTCTGCTGTTTTAACAAGACCAAGAGCTCCACAAGGTGAGCTTTTAAATCTGCTCCATTAAAAGTTATAGACCTTGGAGTCTGGGGGTTTACGAAAAGCACAATCCGCACAGTTCCTCCATTCATGAAGGCTGTCCCCTTTTTAGGCCTGAACTATCAGCTTCACAAATGGAGAGGTGAAGTTTCAGAACACGCCTGTCAAAGTTGACATCGATGGAAAGCTTTTTTTGTAATCAGATTTTAATGAGGGATTGGAAGCATTTATTTATCGCTCCTTACTTAAGGCAGCGTTTGTCAGGCATTTTTCTTTATGCAGTTAATTGTTTGTTGTCTTATTGCTTGTCACTCAACAAAAATGATACAACTTAAACCAGAAAGGTGCTCTAGAGTGATGGGTCCTGAAGAGTACCTCAGAACTGGAACCGTATTTGGGAGCAGAGCAGAATGCATTTATTTTATTTTTTTAATCCGCAGTGTTTACGTCTGATGTTGGGAGCTGGGGTCTCGGAACGGTGTTCTTCAGGAAGCCAGGGGCTAAGCCATCCTGTTTGTGTTTTTAAAAAACGGAGGCGGGGGGGATATACACCCTCCAACACCTACGCCGACGCCAACGTATACACATCTCAGCACTGTCCACAGAACTCCCTTTCCCAAATGGAAAAGTTTCAGTGAGCAAGGGACCACCCGCTAGATAGCCCTTTTCTTTTCCACTCTCTACTTACAACTAGGGATCTGCTGTCAATTTGTCCCACTTTTTTCTGGCCCTGTCCTGTCAGATCTCACACTCGTCTGTCATTCAGTTGCCACACATTTATTTTGTGTTGATATTTCTTGGCGAGAGCAGAAACCCGATGACTAGATAAAGACCCATTTATTTCCTGCAACGACTCGTGGTTTAAAATTCTTCTTCTTTGTTTGCGAAGTTTCTCCGAACTACAAAGTCAATATTGGGGGGGGGGTTGGGAACTTGAGGCTTTAGATCCTGTCTTTTGTAGATAAATCACTACAAATCTGTTTGAAACACATTAACCTTTGCTCCCGGCTAATTTGCGTTTATCTAGCCTACTGTGTGACTGATTTGTTGAATATGCAATATGAGTTCTGATAATGGGAGTGAAAACATTTTCCTGTGTATGCTGGGAGGGGAGATGAAACAAAGGATTTCCCTGTGATGTGGATGTAAGTAGAATTTTCCCCCAGCAGACACGTTGTTTGTTAAAGAAGACGTTGGAAAGGAGACGGACGGCTTTGTGCGGCTCCTTGGCCATGAATCATGCCTTCTGCCCGTAGGACGTCCTCTTTCTGTGACCTGTTCCTCCCCGCTGACCCCGGCCATGCATCACTGCGCCGGCCAGGCACCGCTATCGGGCGCCCCAGTCAGGGACCACCCCCTTGTGATGTTACTGTGCGCGCCGCCTGCTCCGCGATCCTTAGAAAGCAGATTTCTACCTCCTCGCTTTGCGTGTGTTTTGCACTAGACGTGATTATCAGACTAGCGCTAAACTGGCCTGTTACTGTTACGGCTGGCTGCTTCAGAAGCAAGTAGGGAAATACAGAGTTCTGTAGGACGACGCTGATTTTGCGGTGGAAAAAAAAAATGTAATTGCTTACATTTTTTTACTAAAAAAAACAAATCAGTAGATTAATTCTAGGAAATTAGTTAATTGGAAACTAATTTCATTTGTAAATCATTTTGCAGATCTGTGTAAATTATAAACTAACAGTGACAATATTTACCTACTCGAAATGCTACAAATTGTATTGCGGAAAATGAGTAATTGGCAAATGGTCTGCGTATCCCAATTTGTTACTTACTTTATTAGCACTCTTCATCCCACTTGGGATACATTGATTTGTTGAATTAAATTAAATTAAAGTGATATTGCCTTTAGTACCAGCAAGTCGCCAGAAATACTGAATTTTGAGCCTTAAAATGGCTGGTGACTGTTGATTGGCTTAATTCCTCCCCCTGGCCGTAGCTGCTGGTTTTATAATTTACTTTTAGAAATTCAGCATTCTGCCGCAGACCAGCTGGACGATTGAACTCACAACTGTAGTGGAACATGTGAGTATTCTCCACCCATAAATATCTGAATTTATCCTTCTGACACTGTAACGAGATGGGAGCATTATTTTGGCAATATGCATGGCTGCAGCAGTGATGATTATGCTCTTCCCCGTCCCGCTCTCTTCCCCTTCCCCCTCTCTTCCCCCGTCCCGGTCTCTGCCCCGTCCCGCTCTCTGCCCCGTCCCGCTCTCTTCCCCTTCCCCCTCTCTGCCCCGTCCCCCTCTCTTCCCCGGCCCGCTCTCTGCCCCGTCCCGCTCTCTTCCCCGTCCCGCTCTCTTCCCCGTCCCGCTCTCTTCCCCGGCCCGCTCTCTGCCCCGTCCCGCTCTCTTCCCCGGCCTGCTCTCTGCCCCGTCCCGCTCTCTGCCCCGTCCCGGTCTCTTCCCCTTCCGGCTCCCTGCCCCTTCCCGCTCCCTGCCCCGTCCCGCTCTCTACCCCGGCCCGCTCTCTTCCCCGGCCCGCTCTCTGCCCCGTCCCCCTCTCTTCCC
>JAOVYW010007993.1:0-10446 GCA_025775045.1 Hiodon tergisus
TCACCCTCACACGGTGCCCCATTACTCATCATAGCTACTCCTCACCCTCACACGGTGCCCCATTACTCATCATAGCTACTCCTCACCCTCACACGGTGCCCCGATTTCCCATCGCGGGTACTCCTCACCCTCACACGGTGCCCCATTACTCATCATAGCTACTCATCACCCTCACACGGTGCCCCATTACTCATCATAGCTACTCCTCACCCTCACACGGTGCCCCATTACTCATCATAGCTACTCATCACCCTCACACGGTGCCCCGATTTCCCATCGCGGGTACTCATCACCCTCACACGGTGCCCGTCGCGGCAGCATGAGGGACCAGGAGTTCCAGATGCAGTATGCTTCACCCCCCCCTCCCCTCCCCCCTTGGCCCAACTATAGTCTGGAAACCTAATGGGCAACTCGCTGTTAACTCTGTTAAGTCTGTGAAGCATTGCATCCAAAACAGTTACAGTCCAAATCCTAAATGCAGGTTGACATGAGACATAAGCATGCTTTCCAACTAAGCCACCCGGGGTAGCTGCCTCTTTTAGCAGCGTCAGGAAAGAGAGTTTTATTTTCCCCAACACAAGCCGTTCTCAGTTTTGTCTCATTACTCATCATGCTCACACTGGACAGATTCATCTCAGATGTTTATGTTCCCGGTCTGATGTTGAACATGCAAACATCAGTAAAGGTCATCGATTCTGTCAGAATTGGTATTGGTCTACAAACTGGAATTCAGATTAAAGGGCCAATTCATTAAAAAACATAAAGCACTTTAGCCTGAACTTTCAGTAAATCTTGCATATGAATAAGCTAGTCCCTCCAAAAATTACATTCCCCCAGCCAAATTTGCCACAGAATTCAGCAGAATAAGGCACTTTTTTTTGTGGTACCAGATATATAACAAATGTTTGAAAATTGAGCACGTTTTTCCAGAACTGGTGCTGCACATTTGTTTCTGAAAAAAATTGTGGTTTTACATTTAGTGACGTTATCATATATGTATTTTACCTTATAATCGGTTGGTAAAGGCTAAAACAATAGTCAAAGTAATTGTAAATTTTGTTCAGGTATTTTCTTTTGATGGTTTTTTTTTCTTTAATTCAAGAAAAAATTCTGCATATTACTGGGGGACTAATAAGAAAGAAAAAAAAATGTCTTCTTTATTAAATGGGATAAAAATTTATTGAAATTGTTACTGAAAGCTCAGACCAGACCATTCTGGCTCTGATCAAATTACCATCTTACTAAAATGAAATTCTTCAGAACTGAGGATCTTCTTTCAGCAAATACATTGAAGTCCTGGGGACACGTTGTTTCCGGCTCTGCTAGCTAAGTTTGAGCGGAGAGCAGCTCTGGGATTGGTTCTACCCCTTCTACCCCCCCGCCCCCCCCCCATTCTGCACCCTCAGATCTCGTTGCTGAAGCAGAGCCTGGAGATGCAGCTGTCCCAGTCCCAGAATTCTCTCCAGCAGCTGCAGGCCCAGTTCAACCAGGAACGGGAGCACCTGAGCCAGCAGCTCCAGGAGCTGGAGCTGGAACACCAGCGCCACCAGAACAGCCTGCAGGATGCCCACTGCTGCGCCATGCAGGACCTGGAGGAGGCGCGTCAGCAGGACCTCAAGGTGCCACCACTACCCATACCCTCCCCCCACTACGGTAACGCCTCTCCTGGAACCTCCTCCTGTCAACCGGCCCCTCCCATGAAATCTTCCCTGAGCTGTCCAGAAGTTACCTCCCACCCCAAACTTCTCCCCTCTCTCAGCCCCTCTCTGACTCTGTGCACTTCTGGCCACGCCCCTTTCCAAGCCTAGTGTCCAAAAACTGTTTGTGCTGAAATATTTTCTCTTTGAACGTCCAGTTTTTCCTCTGTTATGGCTATAATCAGTGGCAGGAGATTTTCCTGTTGGCTGGGCTGCTGGATATAGAGGGTAAAGCTAAATGACCCCATAACAGTCAATGCAAAGCAGCCGAATTCGTACCCGGGCAAAAAAGGGTGCACTAGCAGAGAGTGAAGAGGCTCTTTGGTGGCAGGAAAGGGGTGTTTAGAGTGAGTGAAGAGAGGTGTCAGAGGTCTAATGGGGGAAACCTCCACTGACACGATACCATTGTACTCCGTTATCCTAAGTGCTACTTAACGATATTGGGGCAAGTTGGCTCAAGCACAGAGTAATTTAGCGAAAACGGACTCTAATGGCAGCGGTGTCTAAAGTCTGCCTGGGCATGGTGTCGCACCACTAAGTCGACTGTATTACGTTCAGTGTCCAGCTTATTAAGTAAACCCATCCAGCAAACTGAAAACCGGCTGTCATGTTACCGGAACCATTCTGAGACAATACATGCTTTGTGACGTGGCGTTTTGCCCATTTGCCTGCTCTATATTCAAAGTCACGGCCGCATCGCTCGCTGGAGCAATCCCAATTCCAGTTCATCATAAAGACGGGCTTGCTTATTTTTTTTCACATCTGCATAATTCATGTAATGTGGAGAGCTCTCTCTGCATGGTTAATAAAGCCACATCACAGTTTTCCTCACACTAAGAAGCGCAGCTCAAGTTTGAGCCCAAACTGGGAGTCTTGTTAAGCAAGGGAATGACTTGGTTGATTTATTCAGTGCTGTTTAATAAGTAAACGTGTGCTGTTCGAGTTCAACGTACCGTTATATTAATGACAGCAAGACTGTAGTCTTTTTTTTTTGTTTAGTTTTTTTCCACAGGTTGTCAAAGACTGGCAACCATATTCCAGAACTGGGGAGATTGAACTTCACCGCGCATTGGTCCTCTTGAAAATAATTACGTGTATATTATTTATTTATAAATCTTTCTCTCGCGTCATTTTCCATCCAGTGCACTTAATTGGGAATCACCTGCGTTCTGTCACCATGCACCAGTTTTAAATGAGATTTCTGACATGGTACTCACCGTCCTGAAGCTCAGGATAACGGCCAAGGCCTGTGAGTCACTGCTGGCCGGGCCACCAGCGGGGGTAAGGCACAGGCTCGGGGCGATTTCCTGAGAATCTGGCAGCTGGAAACGTTTCCAGGAACACATTCGTTTTGACCTTTACATCCCCGGGCACAGGGCAGTCAAAATAATCCATATATTTTTAAAAACATACTTAATAAGAAAGCAAAACAGACCCTCTATCATGGCCCAGTAGAGGGCTTTCCTACTTTATGGAATGTGACAGGAATGAATGGGGGAGGGGGCATCTTTATCACTTTTTCCTTCTTGGGCATCTTCTGGGCACACTGCCACAGGTCTGGGCAGAACGGACCCCTCTCCACACACGCGTCAGTCATCTCACAAGGCAAGCGGTCCTCTCGTGTTCCCCTGTCCGTTACACCGTCGGCGGAGAAGGTGATTGGTTTTTCGTTTGCTTGCGGCTGGCGAAGTCGAACCGGTCCCTCGCCGCGTTTTTCTCACGATTAAATTAGCAAGCGGGTATTGACCACATGTGACGCCGCGGACATTTACCAGGTTCCAGCCTCGTGGCTTGGGCGGGTGGAGACTGCCTTCTATTTATCCACTCGCTCATTGGGAGTTAGCTGTAAACTGCCCCCAGTGAACCAGCAGCATACGTTTTTATGTGAGATTTCATCTTCTGGGTGTGTTGATGATACGGCACGCTGTAGGAATGTGTTTTTTCACCTCCGCGGGAATTGGCCGGTGCTGCCACGAGACACTCCTAAGAGGGGGGCAATCCTAGCCCCACAACTACACAATCCGCAGTGGGGGCCCAGACAGTTATCTTGCCTGCTCTGGCTTGATCATTTAGCTTCCACGCAGAAAGTTTTACGTTTACCACCGACGGGCCCGAAAAAGAAGGGAGTATCATGTGGAGGTGTTGATGCTTGGTTTGAGCCTCCAGCCCTTTAGTGTAGGCACCTGCTCACGTCTATTACACGGCCTGGCCCTGAGACTCAAGCGGATCGACCCCCGCGTCAGGGTTTGTTTCCCGGCGTCAGGTCTGTTCTGTCTGTGGGCTACGTCTGGCGAAGGAGCCAGGCCTCTGGCCTTAGTTTTATATGCTGCTCTTTTCTGAGAGCTGTCCACGGCTGCCTTTTCCACGAGAATCACATTCAGTTTTTCTCGCATGTTGGCCGAATGTTGTTTTGATTGATTTGACTCATTGCTGCTGATCGTAACTGATTGCAGTTAATCACCTCATGTCCATGAATCTCTGCTTGTTTGATGGATCCCCTCACTTGGACCGTAGCGGGTTTTTAAAGCGGTCTGCCAGTCTTTTACGTCGCCTTTTTCCGCAATCCGATTTGGATGTGGAATCAACACATAGGTCCGTCTGAACAGGAGATTAAAGCTTTACGCCGATAAAAGTGTTAGCCACATGCTACTTCTTGCCTTGTTAACATGTCATCTTCAATCTAATTTAGAGGATCGTCATTTGTTCTTGACGTTTTAAAGTGCTTTGCTGGGTATCACTGGAGAAAAGAAATAGGATTAAAAAATCCATAACAATGGGCTGAAATGCTTAAGTGCTTGTTGAGTGTATTATAGTTTCTGCATTCAGCTTTAGCGTCCGGTTTTGGCTCATGGGTGAGTCTGGCCGGGTGCCCGCTGCTTGCTCTTGCGTCCTGGTTGCTAGCCTGGGTAATGGAAATGTTCCGGTCTTTCAGCAGTGACCAGTCCACTTACACGGGTGCGGTCGGCTGTTTTTTCAGTGACCGGCTTACTTTAGCGGGTGCGATACCCTCTCTCACACATCACGCGTGGCTGGGCCCTCCGACCTCGGCGCTGACGTCTGCCCCCTCTGTCCAGGATCTGGAAGATCGCTTGCGACAGCAGCACCACGTGGAGCTCCAGTCCCTGAGAGAGGCCCACCGCCAGAGCCTCGAGACCCTCAAGCAGCAGTCAGAGCAGGAGCTGCAGACTCTGCGCTTCGAGCTGGAGGACGAGGGCAAGGCCATGCTGGGTAAGGTCGCCACGAAAGAGCGGGTTCTCCCGGAGTGCCCCGGAATCCCGCTCACTGCTGGTAGGCGCACCGAGTTCAGGATAGCCATGATGATCAGATGGAGGTTCTTTTTCCACGGTAACCGTCAGCTCTCTCCTCCAGCCTCTCTGCGCTCCGAGCTGAACCACCTCCACGCCTCAGCCATCGAGCACCTGCGCCAGACGCACCAGCAGGAGACGGCCGCCGCCAAGCTGGAGCTGGAAGCTGCCATGGAGCAGAGCCAGCAGCAGGTTAGCCCGACATCTGTCCCTGTCACCTGGGTGGACCGGAGACTCCAGCACACCCGGCCTGGTGGTTGCTCTGGTGAAGCGCTTTAGTCACCTGCATGTGGCCGGGTAGATCGCAGCTGCTCAGGGGTCAGTTTAGGTGTTGCAGGCAACAGCAGCTCAGAAATCATGTATATTTTCATAGGAATTCAGTGAGAAAAATATTTGAAAGGACAAGTCGGCCACGATGACGCAAATTCAGACGTATAATAATAATGTACATTTTTTTCACTGTGTCTTTTATGTTTTTTCATTTGATGTGTTTCTTTTGAAACTCTTGGCAATAAGCGGACAAGAAATTAGCATAGCTCAGTAAAAGTAAAAAAAAGCGTCCGTATAAACACATCGTAGGGTCACTACATGCACTTTGAGAAATACAGTTTTAATTCAGGGTTAGGGTTTAAAATAAGCAAAATTTCTCTGAAAACAAATTTGGATCAATCTATATTTTTATTTGCACATATAAATGTCCACATTACGTGTATCCTTACGGGGATCCTTGGTCAACCACAGCCATTGGCAGGTCCTAGCCTCTAGCAGAAATAAAACCCATAGAAAGACTGGTGACTAATGATGAGAGAGTAAAAAGAAAAAGAAAACCCAATAATCTGCTCGCCCTGGATCTCACTCTTTTTCTGCTCATTGGTGTATGTACAAAATGGGACTCAGAGCCAGCAAAGCCAGGCGATGGGGTTACATATGCCTCAAAGGGCTTTGAGGGCCTTCAGAGGCTGACTGCTGATTCCTTTCTCATGGAAACCAGACTAACGAACCCTGGCGGAGCCCCCACGGACCTGAGCGCCGCGCGCAGGACCGCCGACGATCAGTTTGCGTTTTCGCTCACCGCTGGACGGAGTGTAACGGGCCGCCTCCTAAGTAGCGGAGCTGGCAGAAACCCGCCACGGGCGCCACTGTGATTTTTTTTACACGACACCTGGATGAGGAGCGCCAGCGCGGTGGAGGCGAAATGTTTACCAGAGGGTTTCACATGTATAACACGCAACACACATTTGAACATAAACACAAGTATTAGACAGGAATAAGCATCTGTAAATCTATTCATTTATTTAGCCGTTAACATCTGCCTCGAACAAGGAGAAAAACCTTTAAAGCTGAGTTGCCTTTGTCCTGGGCACAATCGCATTGGAGGCTACTTTCAGTTTCAGTTCTTCGACAGGTGCGGTGATTTGACAGTCGGATCATTTGCTGATTTTCTCTGTGCTAAACAGCGCCTCCTGGTGTTGTCCGGTTAGAAGGGCTGTGTTTTCTGCAGTGTGGAAAACAACTGGTGGCTTGAGATTGATTGGACTGGAGAGACCACAATAAGATGTGTGGTGGTAGAGGGAGATAAACTGGGGGTTCCAAATTAGAGAGGAAATACAGAATTGCTAGTTATTCCAAATTTCATGACTGGAAAAAAAAGTTCTACCTTTCCCATAAACCCAATGCCCCCGGGTAATGGGTTTTTATGGGTTTTTGATTTTTAAGATGCAGAGAAGTGTGTCTTAACGGGAGGTCTAAATCTTTTAAACACATGTTTTCCTTAAATGCTTAATTAAAGGAATATGCTAGTTAAAAATGTTCCACATCACCAGGCAGGTTATTGTCTGAAATGTATTCCTAGCGCCAGGAAGACGTAATGGGAGTTCTCTCTGATCTTTTGGATGTGCGATTGCCTTTAATGTTTTATCAAAGGGGACTCACGTTGCCTTGTTTTGGAGGTCCTCACCCCACAGTCACACAGCGTTGTCTGTGGCACGCGTGCGGCGCGGGCGGGCGCTCCTAGCGTGCTCTGACGGCGCTCACGCTTGCTCATTCGCTGGATTCACGCCCTCCTCACTTTCCTCACCTACCACAAGCTTTCGCCGCCCGCGAACACGTTGCAAAATCCCCGTAATTTAACCCCGCGCTGCCCCGTTCGCGTTACATGAATTTTTAAACGGCTGAGTCTGCGGACGCGTGGCTCTCAGCGTTTGTTTGCAAACTTTGATAAATTCCTGTATTCTCTGGGATCAGTGAATGCCGTCGCTCTTCCCCGCGGATCCGCCCTGCCCCCACAGCAGTCCCTGTTCTTTTTGGAGTCACAACGGAGGGTGTTGGGGCTGCACTCACTAAACACATTCTTCCTCAGACTTAAATTGGGACTCTCGCGTCCACATGCACTGCACATATTCAGTTTTAATGGCACTTAGGATACTTTGGTTTCCTTTCACTGTCGGGCCGTAACCATTCTGCTTGGCCTTTTTGTTGTTTGCCTTAATACTATGAGTGGAATACCTCTCAGCCCAAGGCTGGTGCCCCCATCGCGCCTGTGTTCTTCCCTTCGAGCGCGACCGGCGGTTTTTCAGCACTAATGAGGCTGTGGTATGTGGGGTCGCTGTCTTGATCAGCTTGTTATAGGACTTGGTCCTCTGAGAGCGGGCGCTTTGGTGGTGAGCCGCGGTTCTTGGTCAAGCCTCCCGGGGCCTTTAATGGCCTCAGATAATCAGCTTATCAGAGTAATGCGGTCTATTCACTGGTCATGGTCCTGTGTTGCGGTAAAGTTGACCCACCAAAAGGCCATTTTTAAAGCTAGAAACCAGCGCTGTGCAAAATGTGTTTATTTTTATTTATCTTTTCATTTGTGCTGCAACAGAAACAACACTTCAAAATGTGTGACTAAGACTAACGAATTCGTGATCAGAACGTCCTATAACAGGATTACCACTAACAACTTCTCTGGTTATAGTTTTCAGCCAAATATTCAGGGCTCATGTAGCAGTTATGTATTACTGAAAGGCACTTCCATTTAATTATAACTTAGTAAATATTTAACTTCCAAATGTTTGAAAAATGGCAGTAGCGTGCCAAAAAATATAGGGCTTACATTTTTGTTTAGAATCGTTATTTTTCTCCCACCCAATTTGTAATCAGCATTTGCGCTATTGCATCTGGGCTCGGGGCTAAGGGGCCCCCCGGAGGAAAGGCACAAACCTCTCTGCGGTACTGCAAGCCCGCAGGTCGCCGGGAAGCGGGTTGGAAGCGCTTGTTAGCCATGAGCCGGGAGAAGCCCTGCTGATTTAACCCGCCTTGTGCCAACGGTGGGCGCTGTGTTCTCCTGGTCTCCATCGGCTAATGACGTGAGCTGGATTCAAACGAGGGAACTCACGGGGCTCAGTCTGAATAGGACGGGCGCCTTTATCCACGGAGCCACGTGGGGAGCCCGCAAGACTCTCGTTTTTAAATGTTAATCATCCTTTAAAACATGCTGCCAGGGAATTCTGTTATGCAAGCCCTGATTTGAGATTGGTCGTTGGTTTATTTGTTTTTCTATGTATATTTACTAGTGTGTTCAGTTAAACGAACATGATGCTGTAATTGATTTGCTATAACTACCTGACACTTAGGTCACTACTGTGTTTTATCTCGTCTTCTTGTGTTGGAGTTGCGTTGGAGCCTCCCTCCTTAAAGCACTTGAAACACTCTCTCCGCTCTACAGCAGAAATCGTTATTCTTTTCCTCACTTAGGATATTTTCTACTTGGACCGTTGAAACCCGCACAGGTCTTGGTTTCTTTGTAATGAATACAGAGATATTTCCATTCTGTTTCCCACAGTATTCGCGCATGCATTATAAGGAATCTGCTAATTGTTATAATCTCCCGCTGCAAAGACAGGTTTTTATTTTTTTTTAAAGATTGCGTGGGCGTGTAAGAGGACGCCCAGTGCTGTTCATGATTTCTTATGTGTCGCGGATGATTGGTTAATTAGGAGCGTGAAGACATGCCGGGGGCGTGATTCTCGGGCTTTTGGGGCAGGGACACCAGTTTATGCGCATTTGATTGGATAATCTTAGCCGAAGGCTAAGGTGATGTCGTAATGCTGTTTAAAGTGGACCCCAGCAGTCATGTCCCACACCCGCCGCTGTCTCTCCAAAACCTTCCCACACCTCTGTGCCATCCTGCAGGAGTGTTTAATCAGGTTAAGGTATTTGAGTTTTAGGTTGCCTGTTCAAGTCTTGGACCAGGGGGGATCCTGTTCCTGGTTCTGGAAACTCACAGTTTTATGTACTTTTCCTGTGTTCCTCCCAGGCACTTAGGCACCGCCTGGAATTTCTACCATGTAACCAGCATCGATGCATCAATGTGCTGTGGAGAGAGTTCAAAAACATCCTAGACTTTGATCTTCCTGGACCAGGATTGGGAACACACTTGATATACGTCTTTGATGTTCTGCCTTATACTTTGCTTGAAAACTTTTTCCCCTCCGATGCGTTTGGATGAGGCGGGGCAGAGAGAACGAAGAGGGTGGTGGTGTTAAAAAAGCAACACTGAAATATTCATTCCCAGCCAACACTGTTTCTCTGGCAAGCCTATTGTTTTAGCTCTCTGCCCATTCGCTCTCAGGGTTCGATGCAGACTCCGGGGTCGTGGGGCCATGGATTATTTACCGCTCCCCAGAGGTCCGAGCCCATGTTAGGGCCTTTTTCAAAACTGCCCCTTTTGCAACTTTGGTCTCCAAAAGCAGTCTTATTACAGCACTGAGAAGTGTTACCTTAGGTATGTGCTAATGTGAAAAACAAGACACGTTGATGTTGATGGCATTGGAAACTATCTATTCAACCTCTATCTTGGTCCCTGAGTAATTTACCTTTTTTTCCGCATTTATGTCCTTGTTGCTTGTTTTTTGACTTATCGCACATGCCTAGACAGATCAGATAAAAAGGAGAGAGGGACTGGTGGCGGAGTCAGAAAAATAATTTCATGATCAGTTCCGTCAACGTCAGTGTTGGTGCTGCTGCTACATTGCAGTCATGTAATATCTGGAGTATTCTTCTGCTACTGTCTCTTAAACAAGGAACGGTAGCAGAGTTTGTTTATTTGTCAGTTTGATCTGAACAACAGGGCGGGCTGAAAGTTGTGAAAGGAACTTCAAAGGATGATGACCATCAATATTTCAGCTGTAAAGCTCCGTGTTAAAAAACAGTGCAGAGACGACATGCACATTGTCAGTAGGTGCCCAGTTCTCCCTGCACTGCTAACCTGTGTGTGTGTGTGTGTGTGTGTCTCTCCTCACCCTAACCCTCACCTCCCTGTCTGTGTCTCTCCTCACCCAACCCCCACCTCCCTGTGTGTGTGTGTGTCTCTCCTCACCCAACCCTCACCTCCCTGTGTGTGTGTGTGTGTGTGTCTCTCCTCACCCTAACCCTCACCTCTCTATGTGTGTCTCTCCTCACCC
>JAOVYW010007994.1:0-41639 GCA_025775045.1 Hiodon tergisus
GTAGAGTACACAAATATATATATATATATATATATATATATATAAATTACCTATGATCAAAACAAAGCAGACCTTTTAGCAGAAGATTTTTTCCCCCCGTCATCATTCAACCTTGTTGTCATTTAAACAATGAATGGCAGGGAAAAAACCAGGCCTGCCAGTTTAGCAGAACCTGGAGCCAAAGGGTCGAATCCCCAAAGAAGGTACTCTGGGTGAGATTGGCGAATATGGCGATATTTTGGCAGTTCTAAAGAGAAAAGAATCCAGAACAAATGGCAAATGTTTGAAAATATAATTACACCGTGCATTTCCATTGATCAGTGGCTTTGAAACACGATGGGTAAATCTCGTTTACACATTCACAGACTTAATTATCACCTGCCAAAGTGACTGTCACTCAGTCAGCTGTGTTTCCATTACAGAACCTCTTAATTTATGTGAAGAATATGATCGAAATTCAAAGCCAGTGTACAGGCTTGGGGTCTTGTGTGAGCCATCCTTTCTTGAAAACGATGCCAAGACTGAAATTAAAATTCAAACCGCTTTCCCGATCGATACTCCAAAACATGGCCCTCTGAATTCTCCCACAGTAATTAACCAACGCTCAAAGACACAAAGCGCCAGTGAAGGACGATGACGTGGGCCCTGTGGACAGTTGACAATCGCAGTGGAATACTACCAGCGGCGCGACGCCCTCTCTGAAAAAGGTGCGGTAATGCTCGGGTCCCCCTTTCCTCTCACTGCCCTCTCTCCTCCCCCATGGAGCGGAGCTTTTCATCCTTTGACAGGATTGACAAGCTCCCTGGCTGAGCTGATTAAAAGCTTTAAGGTCAGAGAAGTGGGACAGCCAGAGAGCGCACGGCCCATCTTCCTCCAAGCTCGGCCCAGTGTGCATGCCATCAGTTTACCACTGATAACTGATTTAGACAAGCTCTTATGGTTGATTTTTAGAAAGGCTAGCTTAAAAGGAGAAATGTTCATGCATTATGTTTTAATTCTGTAATCCTTATTTTTAACCTATAACAATCTACCAAACAGCTGAATGTTTCGGAAATATTTGTAGCATAATTCAGATTAAACCAAGCTAATGCAATGCACTATGAATTATCTACAAGAATTGTGTAGTTTAATTTGGCCTATACAGCGCATCACCTTACCATAGTCAGCCTTATGTGTTTAAAACGACACTGTCGAGTTGAGTAAGCCAACACACACATGTGCAGTATCAAAAGAAACTCTTTCAGAGTGTAATGTTTGAACATCATCTTAAGATCACTTGCATTTTCTTGTTTTACTTTTGTAGCACCTGCTTTGGCCTTTCTAAAATAAACTAACAATGGGACCAGCTGCATCACAAAGAGGAAAGGATGTGCAGTGAGCAACAACACAATAAATTTAAAAAAGATGCTGATTCAACTTTGTTACCATTGTTTGTGGCTCGCTGAGCACGTGCTGAAATATTACTGTTTGTTCAAAGTTTTAGTTTATCTCCCACGAAGTTCCCTTAGTTGTTCAGTATGCTTTGCTCCAGTTAAACACTTCAGTTTCTGGGGTGAAACCAAATGAAGCCAGGGCTGTTAAAGATTAGCCTGTTTTACCAGTAAGGTTTAAAGATTAACAAATACAATTTGGATTATTGTTAGAAACAATAACAAATGCAAATAGTAGTTTGTGTCACTAGACAAAAACAGAATATGTTTTTAAATGAGTCTATTTTAAAGGCTCTATTAAATTTGACAGTTCTCATGTTATTAGTACCAATAACGTTTACCAGAAATACTGGAGAAATTATGTTTGAAAAACAATGCATTATCGTAGCAGTTTAAACATACAAAGCATTCTACTGCATTGCCTAGTAAATCGCAGAAATTTTTGCTGACATGATTAGACATTTTAAAGCTTAAAAAAGTATGCATTTGAGTACAATACACTACCGTTTCCAGTAAGATACATGGCGAACACGGAAAATTTTATGTCAGTGGCTTTGTGACATAGGGATGCATTACCTCACAGAACAAACAGTCACTAAAGAGTGCAAAGCAAACAAATGTGCTGACAGAACACAGAAACTTTGCCTGGAAGACCAACGTTTGGCAGTACAATTAAAACATGTATAGACAGGCTTTAAGGATCCTCCCTCTTAAAATGCCAAAGCAAACCTCAAATTAGTCATCAACCCAACCTTGGCATTCTTCCAAATTGCTAAATTATTTCACAACCAGGAAACACTTGCCTAAGTAAAAGCTCACTCTCAAAATTCTCATCAACTGAAAAACAACCGTCTTCACTTCGGTGGCCAGAAGGAAGCAGAAACTGCAATATGTGGCTAGGGGGAAAACTTCCCTGAGAGGGTCCAGGAGGAAAAAATATCCTCTGGTCAAACAGGTCATATGTGAAAACCGAACTTAAAGCTAGAAGGTGTCACTAAGGTACTCAGCATAGGCACATAACCCTGAGTAGGACACTTCGAATCAGTTAATTACCAAACTGCCTTAACTCACTTTAACCATTAGAGGTGACAGAAAGACTATATGTTGTTGTTTAATTACAAAAAAATTTTTTCTGCAATTTTTTTGCTTGTTGTGCACAAAACAAACAAGAAAATGACAAACAAGCAGAAAACACGAGCTTATGGCTCTGATGAGCTTAATTTCCAATACCACACAGTGTTTTCAGAATACTAATATAGCAGCTGGATGAAAGATGTGTTTGGTATTCAGGAAGGCAAGATGAATGAGTGACTGAGAACAAAAACTGGATTTTTCCCCCCGTCTTTTTCTATTGAAAGTAAAGCACAACACGTATGTTTGTGTTAAGCCTTCACAGTTTGTGCGATGCTAATGCAGTGGTGTACCCTGAATTTCACCATATGAAACAAAGGTGCAACCACACTTTAATAGAGAGCCCCTCATCTCCATCCTTAACTCATGAAGATTCTGGGATCCCCTCAGAAAAAAAAATCAAATAACGCAGGATAATTGCAAGAAGACGCAGGCACAATGTTTTGAGGTCAGGCAAGGCAACCTAGCGATTTCAATGCTTGGTGATGACAAATCAGCATCCTGTGAAGGACAACTTCACGGGAAGTCCGGGCTTCAAACCATACTCGGCGTCTCACTCAGTTAACATGCCTCCACTCCCCTGCTGAGAGCGGGCCAACACTGGAAAAGCTGATGCCTGCTCTCTATCTCCCACAGTCTGGCACTCTGGCTGATAAAACTCTAAAGGGCCGGCTTGGAGCTTCAAGGTCACGTTGGCTGAGGTTCGCACCCACAGGCAAGTTCAAAAACCCCACGTTGGTGCAAGGTGTGTGGCAGCATGAGGGTCTGTTTGTTTCTCCATTTTACAGACAGAAAATGGCCCTGTGGTTTGGCACTGGCCTAACCATCACTGTTGGCTTTAATGCAGGGTTCAAAGCTCGGGTCTGACAGCAAACAAAGCTGCCTCTCCAATAGTAAACAGCACTACATTCATGGGACAGGATTTACCTGTGTCCGCCTTAAGCTCCAAGGATTCTGTTGACTCAGATAGTAGATCTCAGTGTAATTGCTCACAAATGAGGACATTTTGTAAGTCGTGTTGGCAAAGCCTGACAGGATAGTGCTTGTGGCAGACTTCCGTATCGGGGGATCTATAGTGTGTGGAGGTGGAGCACAGTAGCACAAGTCCCTTTATGAATGTTTATATTGAATAAGGTGAATAGTTTTAAACCCCTGTGGGTATTTGTTTTCCTTTTACTTCTCCGTTTTGCACTTGCAGACTTCTGATCGAGAGCCAGATATTTGTTTTAAATACAAGAATGACTAGTGGGCAGGGGGATGCAAGAAAATTCACTATAAATACCCACTCATATCACAGGTCTTCTGAGCCACAATATGCACTTCGCAACCTCACCTTGACTCCTGCAAACAGGCAATCGCGACCTGCATACAACTCAGTATCGAATCGGAAACACAGGAGTTCACTATTGTGTCAGCATCACCAGTTAAGTATACTCAAAACATTCACATGCCGCGAGGGTTTTCATAAACAGCATTATAGCTGTTTATGTAGGAAAAACAGAGCCAACGTTTTTGTGTTTGTAAACATAAATGCTGCAAAAGTCAGTTAAGGTAACAATGATTTATTCCAAGATTCTAACAAACAAATGGTAAAAACATTAATTGAATCTGTGCACTATTGTTGCTTCTTTCAGTAGCACTGTGGGAAAAAGGCACGTCCATGAGGAGCCCCAACAAAGGTTGATGCCGTCTGCATCGTCAAAAGCACGGAAATCTGCACTCCATATCTTACGTGCAGTGCCGTGCGACAATGGAGTCCTTTTTGACCTCCGAGGCAGGGCTGCTCTGAAAACGGCGATGCAGCACGATACAGATGCTCAACTTTCACCGCCGCTGTTCTCTTTTTGTGACTGCGGTGTGTCTTTCAGGTTAAAGAAGGAGCGAGGATAAAAGGGAACTGCGGGCAGGTGGAGAGGCCCAGGGGAGAGTGGCATGAATGGTGCATGTGGTTTACCCTCAGAGGGGCTTAATCCTATCCCTGTGCTTAGCGAACATCCAATTACTTCAACTTCACTACGCAACACAATTCACTCGTATTTTCCCCCTTTACGCAGACTCATCGTTTAGAGGTTTGGCTGTATGTTGTATTATACTTATAGCAGGACCAATTAAACCAACATAGGTTCACGGAGAAGGGGGCTTTTTTTGCAGAGCATATTAAAACTGTGGAGGTACCCCTGAACAGCCACGGAGCATCGAGACAGAGGCGAGGACGATATACTTTCGTTTCAGTAAACAGCAAAAATCAGACCCTCCAAGTGATTTATGGGATAAAGTATGTCAGACAGCCTGTTTCGCATATGCTCTGCCATTCGGAGTTCATCCGCATCTAACGCATCAGAAGTTTCATGAGACCTGGGCAGGCACAAGTGCCTACAGCAGCTGGGATGCCATGTCAAAGGGGAGGAGAAAGCAGAGCCTACTTTTGCCTGATGCGGTGACGGGGAGACAGGCCTGTATATTGGATTTCTATATGAGAATCAGTGAAACACAGCATTCCGGGAGCTAAATAAATAAATAAATAAAACTTCTTTCCTCAGCATTTTCGTGAGAATGTTTTCTGTTATGTTTCACAGACTGGAGAACTGCAACTGAAGTATAAGCGTCTGCTTCACTAATAACGAAAATTGATGCTTTCAAAAGAAAAGGCTAGTTTTCCGTTCAAGCAGGGGAGACGCTGTGAAGAAACAACGATTGTCTGCATATATGGAACAATAGTCTCTGATTAGGCAGGTCGTATCATAGCCAACAGCTATATATGTCAGTCTTGCAAAAGTCACACAGACACAGCATCGTGGTCAAAAGACAGGACCGGTTAAACAGCTACCCCCAGTTGAACCTGTACCGAGTTTTTTGTTTTGTTTCACCCCCATCTCCCTCTATAGCTCGAGGATAAAACCGCCAGTATGGGCAGGGAGGGTGTGCTCTGGTGAGCCACTGCCTCGCTCCCAACACTGCTCTGCCAGCCCTTATTGCACCTTTCGGAAACCACGACATGGCCAATATGAGAGACTTCGAAAAAGCCAGAAGCATGGATGCCAGCTGCGACAGGCAGCCCTTTGAGAGTGCTCGAACACAGGAGATTCACAGCCGCTCTGTGAAAAATCATCCTCCCGCAGCGTCTACCAAAGGGGCTTGAGAATTTGCGTTAATTCAGCAGCTCACATTGATGAATATGTCTGGAAGACGAAAACCGAAGGTCAGAATTCCCCCGTTTGCTGATACTTCAAATACTATCAATGCAGCGGTTCGACAAATCAATATATAAAATCCACAGCACTGTAAAACCATGCTGAAA
Source organism: Hiodon tergisus (assembly GCA_025775045.1). Taxonomy (NCBI): domain Eukaryota; kingdom Metazoa; phylum Chordata; class Actinopteri; order Hiodontiformes; family Hiodontidae; genus Hiodon; species Hiodon tergisus. Next base: position 5,860 of record JAOVYW010007994.1, read on the forward strand.
TAGTAAAACAGCGATAGTGTAAAAAGTCATAAAAGCTTTGTGGATTGGGCGTGTCTGATTGGGCCTTTGAATGGGTTCCACGGAGCAGCTACAGCACTGCTGTTGCAAGACCAAACATGTCCTTCTGGAAATGGCAGCAATTTTACTGTTCAGATAACAAGAGAAGCAGAATCCCAGGGATCCCAAGCTACCAGCTGTTCCCTGAACAATGCACTCATTTATTGACTTCATTGTGGGAGGGTGGGGGCTGAAGGGCCTGTTAAACACAAATGCGGATCACACAAAAAAAACAAAAAAAAAACACAAGTTTAACGCAGCTGGCCCTGCCTGTTTAATACATTAGGCTAAAGGTTTGGCGTCAGAGGAAAAGAAATAAACATGCAAAGACATTATATAATCTCTGGTGGATACATTAAAACAATGTAATATCCATCAGATTATAAACCATGAGAGAATCAGGGCGTGCTGAGGAACCTTCAAACAGGTTATACAGGTTTATTAACAGTAGGGACATTGTAAACAGGAACACTCATAAGGAAACTGAAAGGCATAAACCAAAGAGCTGCAAAATTCAATGTCAATGTTGTAATCACAGCCTGGAGGTACACTACATTGCTATACCCAATCAGTTTTATATTAATTAAGTTTTATTTTCTTGAAGAGCCAAATGTATAGGGGACTAACAAGATTTTATAATATTACACAGCAACTTTTGCCTACGCAATTTAAAAGTTTAACAAACTGATAATTACCCTTAAAAACATGCAGTGGAAATAAACAGGAATCTTCCTACCATCCTATTAACATATTAAGAAAGTTAGCACTGGTAAAATGCAGTAGGAAAATGTGCTCCTGCATCCATTTAAAAGAGGACCCCCGAAATGAACAGGCTCTAAAATGGAAAAAGGATGTATGCAAAGGGCAGTGGGAGAGTAATACATATGTATATGTGTGTGTGTGTGTGTGTGTGTGTGTGTGTGTGTGTGTGTGTGTGTGCATGTTCACCCTACTCCTGTTTAAGCCACAGACTGTATAATCAAGTGGCCTTGAAATCTTGAACCAGGCTGCAAATACCCAGTAGGTTGTTAAATATTTGATTAGTTTACATGTTTTAATTCGCCATATGGCATGTCAGAGCTCATGAATGTATACTTACTGATTGACAAAACTATATATATATATAGAATAACAAATGAGGCCATGTAGTGTTTGCATGGAATATAAATAGTATAATTTAGCATGCTTTCCATTCAGGAAAAAACCCACATCTAAATCACCAATAAATAAAAAAATCACATTACCAGGAAAGCTTTGCTACTTCACTTTAACTGTGAGAAATGACCAAAACAGATGTTCAGTAAAAACTGCAATTTTTCTAAATAAAAAATACACTCACTATCAATAACCAAGTCGGTGACTACCACAGATGTGGCTTACACGCCAGTTGGAATTCACACTATCACCATCATTCAAGACGCACAAATACCAACTTTGCTTGATCCAAAAGTGTGAGTGTCAAGACTGGGAAACAAAGGGCTTATGGGGCTAGCTGTCCACACAGCGACAAATTCAAGAAACTCTGGAAACTCTGGCAACATCGTTTTCACATTGCTATTCTGACTCAACATTACAGCATTTGAGTCAAGACACCAATGCGTTATACTGTTGCAAAATAATTTCTGGAAGAAAGGTTAACAATACCATACATTTTAAATTTACGAATTAACCTCCCTGCAACCTTCCCTGATACTTCACTATCGGTAGCTACACTGATTTTTAAATACACGAAAGAATTTAATATATTTATATGACATTTTCAAGTAGAATCCATAGCAATATCTTGGCAGAATGAATCATCTCATCGACTGTCCATTATGTTCATAGTTTTCACTTATTGAAGATCCTTTATCCCGCAGCATCCCAGCACATCCTGCTATTTTTGCCAAGGACCTCCCATTAGTGTACTATTAAAGTAAAGTTTGTGCATTTGTGAAACTCTGTACTCTTGATAAAATTAACAGGGAAACAGAAACATGGGAAAGTTCAATATCAGTTTTTGCATACAAGGCTACCAGGAAAGACAGACAGACCTTGCTTTGTGCACTGGGGCACAGTCATGCTAGAACAGAAAAGGGCCTTCCCCAAACTGTTTCCACAAAGTTGGAAGCATAGAATTTTCCGAAATGTCTTGTTAATGCCTCAGCTTACCATTTCCCTTCAGTGGAAATAAGGGCCCTAGGCCAACCCCAGAAAAACAACCCCATAGCATTATCCCTACTCCACCAAACTTTACAGTTGGCACAATGCAGTCAGGCAGGAAACGTTCTCCTGGCATTCGCCAAACCCAGACATGTCCATCAGACTACCAGACAGAGAAGCGTAATTCCTCACGCCATAGAACACGTTTCCACTGCTCCAGAGTCCAGTAGCAGCATATTTTACATCACTCCATCATTGTGCTTGGTGATGTAAGGCTTGCATACAGCTGCTCGACCATGGAAACCCATGCCATAAAGCACCCGGTGCACAGTTTTTGTGCTGATGTTGATGCCAGAGGAGGTTTGGAACTCTGCGCCTCGGCACTCGGCGACCCTGCACTGTAACTTTACGTGGTCCGAGTTGCTGTGGCTCCTAAATGCTTCCCACTTTGCAATAATACAACTTACAGTTGATCGTGGAATATCTAGGAGGGAAGAAATTTCACGAACTGACGTCCTATTATAGTACCATGCCAGAATTCATTGACCTCTTTAGAATGACCCATTCTTTCACAAATGTTTGTAAAGGCAGACTGCATAGTTAGGTGCTTTATTTTATACACCTGTGGCAATTGGACTAAATGAAACACCTGAATTCAATGATTAAGAGGTGTGGCCCAATACTTTTGTCCATATAGTGTACGTATACAGACACACAGACTTATTATATATCCTAATTTCCTTCAGCACAAAAATAAAGACATTATATAATAAAATTTGAAATGTTAATATAGGTCCATTTACACATAGAATTCACTTTTCAAGTATTCAATTGTAGCCTGGCCCTGAACTGAACCACTGAAAAGGTTAAAACATTTTGGCTAAGTACTGGAGCTGTGGAAGATGATGAAAAATTATTCATGACCAAAATACCAAAAATATCACAAAAGAGTGAAACTTATCTGTGAACATATAAGCGGATTAAATTATAATCAATGAGAAGGTTGTGAGCAGCCCTCTCAAAAGTAACTCCATATCTTTCCTGTTAGCACGAACAAAAGTTAGGGCATTCCAATTCACAATTGATTTCAAAGTACGCTAACCCCCAATCCCCCACATCTGGAGGCCTTTGGGAACACTATTGCCATACGGGTCTACTCTGCCAACAGAGAACCATCCAGGTAGAAAGAGCTTAGTTTCGACTTTGTTAAACCACGGTTTTACACTTGGTTCACCCCTTACTGCACATTTCTCATTACCCTCCCTACCCTTTGACGGGTCCTTGCTCTTGGCCAATATCCCTGCCTGGTTGTCATTAGCGTTTGGCGATGCTCCACCGCTCGCATGCTGCTGGATTCTCAGCTCCCATTAAAGATGAGTGGTGTGGCCAGAGGCAGTGCTAGCGGTGGACAGTGAGCCACAAGAGACAGACTCGGCCTATCAGCAGATCAGAGTGAGCCGCCAAAGCCGTTTGGGCTAATCGCTTGCTATGCTGACGCGCTGGAGTGTGTGTGTGTGTGTGTGTGTGTGTGTGTGTGTGTGTGTGTGTGCGCGCGCGTCGTCATCCCTAACAAGCACTGGAGTTGAGGGAGAAGAAAACCAGCCAACTATCTCTCATTCTCTGCTAGAAAACGCCCATTTTTAAACTGCCTAACTTACCCCTGGCCAGCCCTAGTGCCCTGGGAGACAGGAGCTTTCACAGATTAAGCTGTCACAGTGAGCGGTTTGTGCCCGGCAGAGTTTTGATGGCGTCTGTGCTTCTGCTCATCGCCCTGCTTTAATAGCTTCTAAAGAGGCTTTATTTGATAAAATTGTCAATTTGAAGCTCCACATTTGGGAACTACGGAACACACCATAACAGGTCAAGTTTTTTTTTAATGGAAAGCTTGGTCTCTAAATAGTAATTCTTCACGGACATTTCAGGAACAACATGACGTTCTTAGGTCATCGTTTTTAAATGGGTGCCACACATTTTAAGTAACTTAACAGACCACATAATTAAATAAAACCTTGGCTTGCGGAATGTTCTTTTTTTGGCCTCAGCACCTTTCTTACAAGAAAAGACTGGCAAAGGTGTCATTAATCTTACCAATAACCTGCTTCTAGGTAATGAAACGCTGAGAAACGTAAAATTACGTGATTAGCCAATGAGATCAGCTAGTTTGTTTAATTCCCTCAAGAAATTATAAGATTTGAAGTAATGCTACTCTACATACTACACTCTTTTTCCATCTTCTAACTACCTCTTATCTAATGGAGCCCTAATGTATGTGTGTTTTCAGCCGACATTGTCTGGGATCACACTGAAGAGAGTGGGGGATGTATCAAAATATCAGCTTCTTCATTAGGGTAATGTGTATTGCTTTCTGAAGGCCAAAACCTCCCAGCTCCTTGTTACCAACAATCTATTAAAACTACACCTCAATCCCAAACAGAAAAGTAGCTGGAGAGGTACACTAAAAATAAGGCTTCTGGTTTTAATATATTGCGTAGCCTTATTAATAGCAGCCCTGGATATTGGCAGTGACGTGCACTGACTTTTGTCACTGGGCATTCAGATCAACACTCTCCAGCTGGGGTACATTTATTATTGTGCCCAGCATCAACAGGCGAATTAATTATTTAAAGAAAAGACATCCATAAAATGAAAAACTGAAAACAGATTTATAACCACTTGTCATCACTGGTACGGAACAAACAAAAAAACATGTCTATAGAGAGCTAGGCAGGCGAGTGATCACAATGCGTCGTGAATGAGCGTTATACGCCTGTCAAACAGGAAACAAATCTGGAAAAAACACCAGATTCCACAACAAAAAAAGCCCACAAGGTGAAACACAAATCAAACCATAACTAGTTATCATTTGTGCTGCCAATGACTATTCAAACTAGTTTTGGTTATACATTATCAGCATTTACGATGCATCTTTTCATTGTGTATGTTTTATTGATCAAAACTAAATAAATATATAAATAAATAAATACACTTCATCATGCCATTTTTTTGGATGCACATCCATTACTGTAATTTCCGGTTTAACGTACACCGACACATGGGGAAATCCGCCTTCACAGTACGGTTGATGTTCATGCCACTATCCAATCCTTTGTCAAAGTATAAACCTGATAAATCACCTTATATTTGGTCTAACCAAGGCAAAAAGTACAGGGGAAAGCCCTCTGGCTGACACCGACTCTTCCATGTGAAGTCAGTACTTCTCTAAGAGAGAGAAGAATCCTTCCCTGGAAATCCCCAGGTAATGGCAGATATCTCAAACTCAAACAAAGTGCGACCAACAGCCAATGACAAACGTGGCGGCCCTGTTTTGAAGGGCTTTCTTCCATCAAAGTTCTAATCAATACCAGAAAGAGGTGAAAGTTAAGCCTAACATCCTACTTTAGTAAAGAGGAAAAAGGAATACACAAAGCAGTGTAATCAAAGCCAGCACTACGCTCCGATGAAGTCTCTGTATAATAACTTTATATACAGACTGCAAATAAATTATCAGGGATACTTTGCTGGCACAAACCAGCGCTGTACTGTAAAACAAGCAATAATTGGGTTTTAAGATATCCAACCAGCCTCAGAACACAAAGCATTTCAAAATTGCAATAATTTTGTACTTGACAAGTGAATGCAAGATGCAAAAGTAAATGCAGAGGCGAATTCTAATTTTCTTTGTAACGAACGGGTTGCATACGTAAAAATGTAACATTTTTTGCAATGTACGTAAAAATGCCTGATACGTGCACCATGGTATGCAGTGTGTGTGTGTGTGTGTGTGTGTGTTGGGGTCAGCTGCAATATGAGCAAACACAATCCTAATTTTGGTCACTTATAGGCAGTACGATCAGTGTAATCACAAACTGATGTAAGAAACAGAGAATACGGCATGTACAGTAGAAGGTCAACAACGTATGTAGTGTATTCTGTAGCATCAACTACAACCAACTACACACGACCCCCCCAAGCCACTTGATCTTACTGTTTGCAAGAAAACTATTTTCAATACATGGCTTGCACCAACCTCATCTGCAAGAAGTTAGGCAATGCAACAACAAAAAAAAAACAGCAATCTTTGTGTCAAGCTCAGTAACTTGATTCACTGGGCCCCTGCTAGTAATGTGGTCGAAGACCATGTGTAATTTGTGAAAAATCCAAAACACTTTTGAGCCCACAATCCTTCGGTTTTGAGCATCATTCCAAAATTATGCGCAATGTAACCCAGATGAACAGACCAGAATTGCTGAACAGACCAATACGCCAAATTTCCAAGTCGTTTTGTTTTTAATCAAATTGCTTCGAAAAAATCTTCAGTTAAAACTGAAAACAGCATTCACAAAAGCCACTACTCCAAAAAGCCTGAAACTAGTTAGGCTATAAAGACAGGAAAATGCATTTTAAAATTACAATGAAGAACAGCAGACCATGAGCATATTGTTGAATCAGAAATCCTTAAAAAAAGGCACAGAACAAAAAAAAAGAAGAAAAAAAAGAGGACACAGCAGTAAATGCTGCCGTCCATCAAGAACGTGTGTGTTTAATGTGGAGAACAATGGGCCGCCTCCACTTCCTTTACCCTTTCAGGAGTCTGCCTTTGTATAGACAACAGCCCTGTCGGGGCCTGTTGGCCTGGCCGCCTCTTCTAATCCTTCCATCCCCGTCGTATTGAATATCTTCATTAGCACCACTCTGTAGTCCTCCTAAGGCCAGGATAATACACAAGCATCATGGAGCATGGTGTAGGAAGACCATACAATTAGTGGGGAAAGAAAGAGACTATATTTAACAAGTCGGCTAATAGAATTTCAAAAAAATATGTCTCGAGTCCTCTTGGAAAAGTTAGTTGGAAAATTACAATTGAAAAATAGAGAAACACAGAACTAATAAAATAATAAAACAAAACCTGGACTTATTTTCTCAGAAAGCTCAGAGGACAAATAAAATCAGTTCTACAGCATTATAACTTTATTCATTTTGAGCAAATTGTTTCTCTTTGTCAAACAAATTTTTCCCATTACTTTCTTCCTGAACACGTTGAGGTAATTTTCTAATTTTCCTGCCATCCCCTCACCACACAGCGCTGTTACGTTCCAGGTTTATGGCAGGGTGATGAAGAACGGCACACCAACCCTACAGCTAAGGCTGTAAGTCTCACCTTGTCCTCTTCAGCTCTGGAGTCGTCTAATGATGCAACACCTTTATTCCGGGGGCTCCAGACCACTCGCAACGAGAGATTGAAGAAAGATATACGTTGCGGCGCTCGCAGGCCCAAGACGGCTAGCTTTCTGCACGCTCGGCAGAAATAATTCGGCAGTGCCCAGGCGCATTTCATTCAAAGCAATTATTGAGCGAAAAGCAATGTGTGCACTAGCTTATACACGTCACACAAACAAAATAAAGTGCCGTCTAAACGATTGATGCCTGCCCCCTGCTCTCAAGGACAGCTGACAATTGTTGGTGAAGTTTATGGTTGTTATGTCTAGAAGTATGCATTGAGTGACTGAGGTTCCAAACAATTTACTTGTAAAAAAAAAAAAGAATAAATAAAACCTCCTCACATCATCTCTTCACAACCCAAAATTCCCAAGCAAATAGATAAACATCTGGCACAAGAAAATGTATTCTTTCACTTCTATTTAACTTCTAAAGACTATATAATGAAAACATAAAACTGAACTACTGGACAAAATATATACCCTAACGTAATATCAATCAGTCTCCCTAAACTTTTATACGAGTCGGTGCATTCGGTTTGCTTTCTGTTTGTTTTGCGATCCACAACAAATATAAATATCGGTTAATGAAAACAATAACCCATTTGAAATATCCGCCAGCACTTTCACCGCTCATTCCTTACATAAACATCAGCACAACAGAAGACATGGGCCACAGAACTGAAAACGTGAGTCGCATGTTTTTATAGGCTCATGTAATACTCCAACTGAAAAGGGACACTGTGTGTGAATGGCATGACCACGAGAAGACGGCTACAAGTCTAGAAAAACAGGACAAAGTGTGCTAGCTGCAGAGCGCATGTGTAATGCAGGAAATAGGGAGGCTGAGAAAGACCAAACTTCCAAAGAGGAGAAACTGTTGCTCAGAATTCTGCAAGCTAAGAGCAGAATTCCTTCATTTCAAATGAACAGCAGAAATTTAAAGGTGCCTGGGAATGATCAATTTCCATTTAGCATTAATGCTCTGGCAAAAAGAAAAAAAGATTTTCTCTTCCAGAAAATGTGGGTTAAAAAAAACTGTTCAAAATCTTTCCTTTCACCTACACGATAGGATTAGAGTTATCCGAGTTTTATGGCATTTTGCAGCAAGGGGGGAAAAAAACCAAAAAACCAAACAAAACAATTGACACCAAATTCTCACATGCGTCAGTTGCTGCTCTCTCAGCTCTCTCTCGTCCCATACCGCAGAGCAGAGTGCCTCAGAGGGAGGACCCTTTCCCCCTCCATGGGGGCACAGCAAGGCTGAAAGGCAAGCCACTTCGCTTCTGAATCCTCGCTTGCCTTGCGGGTCATAGGTTTAAACATGCAACAATCGATTACCATGAGAGCCCTTAATGTTCCCTTAATGACCAATCATGATAGGTCATCTCGATCATGTCAAAGGGACATGGTTTTTGTTCCTTCCTTCCACTTTGTCGTCATTGTTGTGAGCTTGTCCTACTGTCCTGCCTGTAGCATATCCCAAAGTTCACTAATTGCTTTGTTTGGGGACAAAAATTTTCTGGAATGCTGGAAAATGTTGGAGATGTTGTAAGAGCATTGGGAGATGGCAGAAGCTATTAACAGGAAATCGTAGATTGTCTCAAACTTGGTCCTTTTTGTGCTTGACCATCTTATTTTGTCCCAGATTTTAAGAAACTGGTGGCCAACTTGCACGTCGGCAATAAAGATGTGCGCATAACTGGTCAAATTATTTGACAGACACATTGCAGTCCTGCTGAAATATATAACACCAAGACAGGGTGAAAACACATTGAACACAAAGTTAATCAGATAATGGATAGTGATTTTCTTTTTTCCCCCGAAATAATCTCAGTAATTATCCTGTCTTCCTTTTTTGTTTCTAGAAAGTGCTTCCTAAATAAATCAGGAGAAAATCTATTCAGCTCACATTAGCTTTGACAAAAGATCTCTGTTGAATTAGAGAGTGTACACACAAAGATCATTTCCTTGCATTCCACTGCCACACACCCACTCCTTGAAAGACTTGAATTTAAACAAAAGGGATAAAATTATATTCAGTATTTCTCTTTTCCTATCGGAACTGTAAAGCTTCATAATTCTAAATCAGTGTTGGCATGTTCTCAGTTTTAAATGAGTCTCTTTTCCATATGAATGGAACACTTAGGTACTTCACTGGCATTGCAGACCACACAAATGCATACACAGGAACAAACAAAACAATCTTGCTTTAAGGGGTATTTAGCAATGGGACTTGACACTACCTGAGGTGAAATTTCTGATACAGCCCTTCTCCAATCAACCTCTTTTGTTACACTTCAGTAAATTCCCCATCATCATTGCCTCAGTTCCCTCTCTGAATAAGTGTCAGCTGAGAGTTTTATTAAGCAATGCTGCAAGAGAGGTCTCCAACAGTTAATTTGTGTGACCTTAAAGTACCCAACAGATGCACGGAAATCTTAGCATTACTGTGATGATTATTAATACTACTCAAGCCTGATATGCTACTTACGTCGGTCCGGATTCAATCAAACCCCATTGCTTGTAATAATGGCAGATTTCTGCCCCAGAGCTTTATGATTGCTGAAGCACACAATGGTAGAAATAATTCATTTGGGGTATACTGATGACTAACCGAAGGTAACGAGCGTTTATGCGCCATATCACCAGTCTTTGTTCAGATGCTTCAGGCACCGACCCAAAAAGGAGCTGCTGCGGCGGGCTGGTATATTATATTCTCATTGGTCAACCAGCACCTCCCTTTTGGGACCTGGAATACATATAAACTCCTGGATTTCATTATAATTCCTTAATTGCAACATGTTACTAGAGCGGCTAATCCTATACAAAGTACAAACAATAATAATGATTATGATTTTTTTCCATTTTTTGTAGTATTTATGATGCAGTATCATCATAACATTTTTTTTTTGTAAATGCCTCTCAAACACTGGCATGAATCTAATGTGAGGCACTTAAGGAAATCACCCACATGTTTAAAATTAATATATATGTAAATTACAGAAATTAGGCACGGAACCAAATTGATATCTATGCAGACGCCTCACATTATCCTGGATCATAAATTAATTTTACTTCGAGGTGCCAAAATGTAAGATGAAAGTATCACTCAATTTGTTATATCACTTAAACTTACATCAACGGTCATATTATTCAGATGCTAAGTGATGTAGACAGAAAATTTAATAGCTAGGTATGCCCGGCCCATATCCCTGGAAAAGCAAAGACATAAGTAGATAAAATATTCCTCCTCAACCATAGGCTATATCTTTCTTAAATCATTCATTATGATATCTTATGCATATGTCATAAGTATAACATGGTGTTAATATATATAGAGTTTAAGTATTATGAGAATGCATTTCAATTTGCAAATAACCTCACACCAAAAGTGTTTGAAATTATTCCGTTACTGAACTTTTCTCAAAATTGGGCTTTTTATATTAAGCAAAAAAAAAAACTTATACATTTCCCAGAATCATTATAATCTACATTTTTTCGATAGTTCCAGAGGGTCACAAAAAATAGCCCTTTTCCCCCCAGGTAAAAAAATATCATGTGCAGTTATTGGATGGTTTCTTTAAGTCCCAGGAACTCAGTGGCCATGCCATAGTACAAAGCCAGCTACATTAATGAGCCACAGGGTCGATGCATTTTAGATTGTGTTTCACGTGCCTGCCGTCTTTCCTGGGATGTCATGGTCCTCCAGCTCTTTCATTGATGATCGATTGCCTATTCTCTCTCACTCAAGCCATCCTCGCAAATCAGCATCTTTTTGATGCAAGTGGATGCAGTTAGTCTCTTAATGGAATCAGCTATCCAAGGCTCATTAAAGAGGTTTTCGTTCAAGTATACGGATCACGCGTTTGTGATCAAACTTTGGTTGGTATTCTTGATGGACCCAGAGTCTCCACTCAGTCTAAACGAGTAATTTAAAGTTGTAAATTAGTTATAAATGATAGTAATCAATTTGGGTGTCAATAAAGAGGATGAAGTTCAGTGCCCAAGCATGAACCCACCCTGGCTAAGCCTATGCGAGCAGGAATTTCACCACAGCTTTTGTAGGTGCCATTCAGTTTTGCTTGGTGCCCACAAAATAAATGATAAAAACAAAATGTTTTTCTTCAATGTTTAATACAGGAGTACCAACATATTTGTTTAAGAGTTTATGTAACACTTTTGGGAAATAGTCTACTAAGAAAACAAGCCACAATATAAATACCTTACTGGATGGTAACAGTTTTAAAAGGTATGCGACACTTGCTAATGCATAATAAAATGTTAATGCATGTGAACTAATTATTAAATACTGTAATGCATCTATTAATATACCTATCTTCACACATCATCAATTTATTTTATTTTTTTAAATAGCTGCATTAACTGGTCGTGCAGCCAAGCCACAATGCGTTACATTTTCATGTCAGTTCATGAAAGTAAATTATTTAAACTTACCACTAACTCTGGGACATTCATAACATTTACTTTGGCAACAATAAAAGGAAAACTTTAAAGATCATTTTCTCGATCTCAATACAAAATGAAAAGGTAGCCTTGCGTGAAACGTTTGCTGAAGCATAATGCAGTTCAAAAATCTATAAAAACTTTCCTAAAAAAGGTTTCCAAAACACCAGCTAATCCATACGCATCCATATCTTTGTATCATTATACTTAGTGCTTTTAAACGGCATGGTTTGAAGAACAAGAAACAGTTAGCCTGCTCTTAACACCAAATATGTTTACAGTAAAGGTCACTTTGCCAAGCAATTACCCTTAAAAGTTTGAAGTTTGAACAGTTTTTGGGGGGCAGAAAGCCTGGCTGACAAAGCCATGCTTTCAAAGCCTTTGACACCTGCGGAAATATATGCCTTATGATCCAGTGTACACAACACCCACCTGTGTGGTTTATTCCTGGTGCATACCAAATGAGAAGAGTCAAAAACAATATTCTATATTATGAATAGCACAAAACCTCAGTATTAAATAATGTTATGGTAAACATTATTTAAGAGAGCCTGGTTGAATCTCAGACTACTTCACCCCGCAATTGTCCACATTCATCCAGGTCAGAATAGAGTTTCTGCCTCATTAACAGCATGTCAGGGCCTGCTCCATTCCTGATCTATAAAGCAGGGCACCACTTGGTGTGGCTTGAACTAGACCAGTATAATCTGATAAACAATCAGAACTATGCCAACTCTCTGTGCAAGGCAAGTCTGAACCCCATAACTACTTTCCAATTCAAATTACATTGATTACTCAGACATCAAGGAGTCATGCAGAACACATACATCACTGCCTTTGAAAGTGATGTTTTAAAAAAAGTTTTAGCATTTTTGCTATGTTAGCATCATTTTTTCATCATCATTCAGCATGGTCACAGTCTGCCAAGCAATATCAATATGTGCAGTACTTGCACACATTATGCTTACTTTAAAATGAACAACTACACATAGATTTTCTGGGATCATTTAATGAAAAAAGGAATGCATTTTGAATTCCACACTGTGAATACTATTTAAGATGCATAAGATGTGCATGAGGAACCTTTGAATGGCATATTTTTAGAGAACGGGTAGGAACAGGCATTTCGACCAACAATTGCATTCTGAAACATTTTCCAAAAGCAGATGGACGTTTACATGAGCAGAGCCCGGTACTTGAATGTGATCTGAAAAACAGCCGCAAAAAACTAGCCGGCACAGTATCCCTCCCTGCAAGAAACAAAAGGAATATAACAGTAGTGACAATCGCAGTAGCACTTCCGTTGTCATTATTGAATATTACGGCTAGACAACCTGTCTAGACTTTTTGCAGACAAAGGGGATGTTTGCCCGAGAACAGACTCTGACCCAGCTTGACCTGAACCCCGTTCTTTTCGACAGCATAATTATATCATAAAATGGACAATGGACCAACATTTTTAGCATTACTTCCAGGTCACAACCTCCGTTTATCCCCCCTTTATCCTGAATCTTTCTGGAGAGCTTACTCCATTTCTGATTCTTATGGCTAAATTGGCCTATCGCAAAACATAAACAAATAAATTAATGTTTTGTACAATTATAAGATTCCATTAAATCTATTGCTGGCTTCTTCCCAACAGATCCACTAAAGGCTAATAAACTAGTAATAAATTAATAAACTAATGAATAAGTTATATTCCAACTCGTTTACATTTTGATTGAAAATAGACATAAAGTATACTTTAAGGTAGCATCCCTTGAAATTAAAACTAACCATCAACCATTTCCACTTCATATCTGTGTAAATAGGAAGGCAGATATCTACATTGGACAACCTAATGCAAGAAGGCCACTACATTTCCCAGGGGAAGTATCATCCCGTGGCACAGATAAAGTGTCTTACTGACTTAAGCTGCCTCCCCACCACTGTGACCTCCCACCTCCTACTACGGCGGCTGGTCAGTGCCGAGTAAATCCGAAAAGCCTCCCAGCATTTCCATGGCGACAGGCCTGAGATGAACAGATGGCCTCAGTGTGCTCAGCGGCAATTAAAGAGGGAGCATCGAGCAGGGAAGGAAAGTGGGTCAGGATCAGAGGGAGCGAGGCCAGAAAACGTGAGGCCCGTCTCCGCCGTAGGGCCATAAACACACAAACATACACACTACCATGCTTGGTTGCACTCTGCACCGCCCCCCAGCAAAACAACAACAGAACAAAAACTCCTGCATCTACTTTCACGTTAAACGGTCATATATGGGTGTTGGAGGGCTTGGAGCTGACAAATAGTATTGATTCTCAGAGCCTCAACCTGACCTAGAAAGGATGAATATTCAAATGGTTAAGGAAGGGAAAAACTTGAATTTGGTCACATAAATTAATCATGGCGCCTTTTCAACAGGATTAACCCCTTAAATCCCTTGAAAAACTAATTTTGTCAGCCCCTCTGCACTGGGATTACTTCCACAATAGCACTGCTCTGGCAACGGCTGGATTTTCTCAGTCTGATTTCTCGTTAAGCTAGTCATTGGGAAATAAATGCCTTCTCCAACCTGATGCATTTTCTTAGCAGATTTAATTCTCTGACTACCGCATTATCCACCAGAAGTTTCCAGATGGTGTGAGACCTGTTCATTCGCAGTAATGCAGAGTTGTCCTGATTCCTGACTTGTATTGCCATCAAATTTTTTAAATCAGTATATAAAAACATTCACTAAAATCTGTATAAACTAGCTCAGCATAACTGACTAATGCAGTTTGATAACTACTTTGACAGCAAATTAATTTCAAGAAAAATAAGGATCATACAGACGAATGTCTGGCACACGCTAAAAGTTTAAAAAGCTCAAAGTTTCTAGCCTATATATGCTCAACATCTTTAGTTTTCAGTGTCCTATAGGGCTCAGTCTTGGATCACTTACTCCTCACACGGTATAGGCTACACCATAAGTAAAAATGAGATTAACTTCGACTTTTCTGCAGATGATACACATATCAACTTGTACATATTTCCATGTTAGAATTATGCCTCAAGCACCTCAAACACTGGAAGATAACCGATTTTCTATTACTTCACTTTGAGAAAACAATTTAAAATGTAACAGATGCTTTAATGCACAGCTTATACATTCTTATACTATAGTTATTACTATTTTGCTTTCTCTCCATCTCAATTTTTCCTCCCTCTCTCCAAGGCATTGGAAACAAACTGTGGCCAAGCAGACAACAGGTTGATCTCCAGAGGCACCAAACAGCAAGAATGCTGAGGGATACGTGTGCTGCACTGATGGTGATCCCTCCAGCCATCTTGTATTTGCACATCTTCCTTCATCCAGGTTGAAACCCACAATGTGCACTGGTGTAAACAGGATAAAGCAATCCCCGAAATGCTCTTACCAAACGTCTGTAACCCATATACAGAAGTAAGATCTCCCCTAACATTCTGTTTGAGTGTGTTTATGGCAGGTTATTCAGTACAACGTTTTGCAACCAAAATAAGTAGCATTAATGTTCCCGATATGAAAGAGAGAAAAAACCTCAATAACCAAAGATTTCAACAATAAACACTATACAATTCAATTCACTATACAAGTCAACACCATACAATTAAATCATGTACCACCAAGTGATGAGCGTTAGACTTAATCTGAACTGAAATAAATGATGGGATGCTGTAGACGAGTTTAATGACCAATATAAATAAATAAATTCTGCCAATAAAGACGTTTGTTTTCTCCTAGCCAAGATGTGTTAAAACTTGTGTGGGCGTGAGAAGTCAAGCATAAGTGTGCAAGGTGGGGGCGATGCTCGGTGCAAGTGTAGGTGTGTTTTGGATCTTGGTTTTGGAGATTGTTGGGCTGCATGGTGAGGAGGAGTCTCAAGCTCCCATGACACCCAACTCTTGGCATTCAGTGGGGGTTAACAGAGACCTGGAGACGCCCACACAGTAGGCCCCGTTGATCGCTTTGTAGCATTAGGGCCGCCCTCGTCTCCAAGACTGAATTCCCCCTTCAATCCTCTAACCAGCCACAAATCATGCTGTCAGATACTCTCCCCTGCAGAGTTCAGAGTTATTCAGAATGAATGGGGTGGCAGGAAAGTGGAGGTGTAGGGAGGGGAGAGGGTTAGTAAAGGAATATCTTCCTACAGAATGCTTTCATTTCCTTCTCTGGAACCCCTGCAAACCACCATTAAATATTTGCCAGAAGGCTCTACTGAGAAAAAGTATTTTAAAAATGATCCAAGTCACGTAGAATCTAACATGAAGTAACACATTAGTAATATACATATGAAAAGGTCATTAATGATATTTAGCCAGAATTTCATCAATTTGAGCACAATTACAAAAAGTGTGTAACTGAAGTAGAACTGGGCGATGTATCGAGTTTTGGAGATCTATCGCTTTTGAAAATGTATGGATACAAGACGAGACGATATCATTAACATCGAAATATAGAGGGGATAGATGGATGCTTCATTAAAACTTATTTAAGCGTATTCAACCCTCCGCACGTAACCACGCCCCCACTCACACACTCCCATTTTCTGGCGCAACATGGGTCCTTCATGTCGTCCTGACACAGCCACAACGCAAGATGGAAAGAATGAGCTGGTTTGTAAGAAGAAAAACAATGGCTCAGTCATTTGGAGATGGTTCGGGTTTAAAAGCTCGGATGAACAACAGACCAGGGTAATGTGTAGAGTGCAATAAACATGTGGCAACACGTGCTGAAAGCACTACAAACCTCTTTCACCATTTACAACAGCGGCATTAACTACAGTACGAAGAATGTGTTAAACTTAGTGGAGGTCGTGCTGTTGTATGCACAGAGATATAGTTTGTTAAACAGGAAAGGAAAAACTGTACTTTGCACTCTTTTTGTTCAGTCTTCAATATTATGTTAAATAACGGAAGAGGTATTCTCAGAGATGTGCAGATTTTTATTTAATATATTTTAAAGATCGTTTTATTTACATTTGACATTTGCAAAGCTGTGCATCTTATTCAGCAGGAAAGGATATCCTGTATGTTTACTTTTTCAATCAGTCTGTTATTGTGTGGAGTATTGTCAGAGATGTGACAATTAAAAATATATATTTACGTAATTTTTTATTTACATTTTGATACTTACACAGCTGTGTGTATTCTCAAACAGGAAGAGGAACCCTGTATGTGCACTTTATGTTGATCAATGTCTTATAAATAAAGGTGTTTGTGACACCTCACATGTAGTTGGCTTACAACTGAGCATTTAACCCACATAACCAATATCGAGATGTATATCGTATGGGCTGAATGGCGATCATTCAACCGAAAAATATTGAGACTTTGCAGTGAAATCTCATCTGAATCAACGACTTAAGTTTCCCATTACTGAAGTCTTACTGGCCATAAACTGAAATTCCTCACAGAAACTGACAGTGCACCTGCTTGCCCTGAATGCTTCAGGTAAAAGGAAATCTGGCTGTCTCAAAATGGTGGAATAATTATGTTCAAAGGAAAGAATAGTTGTCTTTCAAGAAATCAATTGACCAAAGAAAAACACATTTAGCTATCAGGAGATCTGTATAAGACACAAGACCCTTATAGCAACATAACATATCATATCCCTGTATAAACTGCAGAATATCCAGTGATGTCTAATACATGCATACATAAACACACACACACACCAGCTGCAGTTGTCTATCATTTCTCAGAAATTGTAACTTTTGCAGCATGACAATTGAAGGATGAACTGAGCGCACGGTTTGAAATGTTATCCATCAACAGCCATATTTACAATGCTGTGCTCAAGCGAGGCTTCTCAGTGGGTGCTGGGGCCTTGTTATTTTGTTATTTTTCCATGTGCGTCTCTTTAAAATATATAAATAAATACAATACATTTTGGAATTTTTTCCTGTAGGAGAGGAAGTACCAAACTCAGACAATTCCTGATGAGACAATGAGACAGAAGTTGGCTTCTGTGGCACGCAGCCTGGAGCCCCACCCCCAAGTCCCGAGAACCCACCCAGAGCTGGGCTGATGGACAGACAAGTTTGGGGTGGGCAACACCCACCATAAGGAGAGTCAATAAAAATGCCAGCAGTGGTGGCCTATGGAGGTTTATAGACTGGAAAAGTCGTTTGGTGGCTGTGTTTGTTTTGTTGTAATTTAACAACTGGAAGTTTTAATAGTATTAATTATTTAAGTTTGAAGAGTGGCTTTATTTTAGTTTCTCTTGTTTTGGGTGAGTTATTGTTGTTCTTTTTTGTGACTTAACAAAAAGGGCGTAAGCACTCCTGGGCATGCCCCGTCATACCATTTCCAATTTATCTGTTTTTGAGGTAAAGAGAAACATCCCCTCATCAATCATTTTGCTAAATTAGCCTGCAAAATGTCATTTTCATGCCGATCACATTGTATTTGGAGCTGATTTTTCTATACATGGTTTACAGCAGGTACACTACATAATTCTGGAGTCTTCAGTGAGAAGGCATAAAATCAGAGGACCAGAGGCAGCCGCAATTACAGGCATTTATTTGATATTCAGCAACAGTGACCCAGGCCACATCAGGCACCCACACGAGAAGCCAACACCACCAAGCTCATGCCCTTTTACAAAGACCCAGGTGCATACTCAAAATAGTGCAAACAATCTACAAGGGAGCTCCAAATACAACAATGCCGCATATACAAAAACAATACATCAGAATAAATACCAAGCACCCAATACAAAGCAATACCAGAATACATCATTATGTAAATATGCCTATCATACCGAAAACAAGTGTTGAAACAATTAAAGTCCATGCCACCCTCCTCTGTCAGTTATTAATGGGAGAACCATATAAAAGGTGGTGTAGTTCCTGTGAGGACCATTTTGGTCATCTACTCCTCACCTAGGACCTGCTAACAGATAAGTGACTCGCGTTCACACAAACATTCTTGAACATTATGGTGCAGTTCGCGATTATGACTTTGGTATGTAGAAACTAAGCAGTTTGGTCAACAAACAATAAACAGGTAGCATGTTTGCGTACTAATTTACCACATAAAAGTACTTTAAGTTCACAGTGAATTTTTGACTGCGCCCATAAATTTAGGAGCATGTGCCCCTGAGAAGAGAGTAGAGTCCTGAAATGTACTACCCAATGTTACCAATTCCTCACCCCTTCTCACCCTACCTCTCATAATCAGTTGCAGAAACTCTCACATACACAACTCCAGAAGAGTCAGAATCGGTGGGAGCCGTTTGGCTGACTTTACAGAGGGGACTGACATTATATTGAAGCTCAGCCAAGCCTGAAACTGGTGAATCAATAGCTGCTTGCATTAGTTCTTTTTTGCATTAGTTCCTGCTGGGCTAAATGAGGGATTGATGCCAAAACAGCAGGCATCTTTTTGGTTGATCTTTCCTTCATTTTGTACTCCTGTCTGTAGGGCAAATTCAGCAATGGAAGGTACACCTACAATGCACTTTGTGCTATGATTCAGCTCTTCACTGGAGTTAAAGGGAGGATACAAAAGTAAAGTGAATATTGTATAATGTTTAGGTAGCAGAAGTATATACAAATATAAACAATTGTTTAATTAAGCCATTATTTTATGATCCTTATATATTTTTTCTTAAGAACTTGTTTTTCTTATCAGGTTTCTCAGTATACGTTCTTATCCTGAGCAACTTATATAGAATATGTTTACCCAACATTAGCATGAGCTTTAGACAGAGGGGTCATGACGTACAGACACCCACCCCGGGAAAGTCATCTTAACAAAACATCAGATGGTGTTAACACACATCTGATCAAGGTGCTGTGAGAGTGCCCCCCCCCACCCCCGAGTGGTGAGCCACAAGGGGAGCTAAACTGCCTGTCAAATAAAATAAACAAACCTGTGTTTGCGTTTTCTAAGCAGCCCCTTCTATAAGCTAGCTGTTGCTTTGAAGCACAGTTAGCTCTCAGACAGACATCAGCACAGAATATTAAGCAAGAAAGTCCAGAGCAGAAACCTTTCCACATAACAAATAGCCCATTGTCTCCAACCCTAAACCATCCGTGTCTAACTGGCATTCTGGAGGGCCTGGTCCTGAGACTGAAAATTTGGATGGGCAGTGTGTAGCTACATTTACAAATCAAGAACTGAAGTCAGTCTCACACACAGTCTAGTAACCGAACCACTGCAAATTAGTATACATGTGTTTGCTGCAAAACTGCAGAGAACTGCACTTTTCCTTACTGGGTAATCCACATACTAATAATTAAGAAGGCTAGAAGAAAAGATGATCATTTAATGTAAAGATACATAATCCGATATTAGGTAATCAAAGAATAGCTTCAGATCAGATTAAGATTTTATTGGAATAATTTTTTTGCATTTAGACATTTTATTGTTGAGCTGCCAGGAGTACGCATACCATTAGTGATTAGCTTCTGTGAAATGCGAATTTCTAATCCAGTCCAGTATGATTGAAGTTGACTAACCCTTGAAAGTCCTGTGCTCTACAATTGGTTAGGGGTTAAACGCATGCTAGAATTAACCTGAAAGTCTCATTCGTTCCACAAGCTGGTTTTCCCACTCCAGGAACGCTCTCCCATCCATCACCAGCAGAGAATGAACAGTGACTCACCAGCGCAGAGGGATCAAGGATGCATTTGCATTCATGCTCCAGTCATCAACTGTAACAGCATTAAAATCACTTTCTCACTTTAACTACGTCAAGACGGCAGCATTGAAAGCTGAAGACAATCTGTCATTGTCCTGCAATTTGGATTTTCTGTGCAAAGTAGAAAAAGATGAGTGCGTGCACTTGCACACACACAGAGTTGGAAGTCGGACCTTCTCGTCCAAACATTACGTTCAGATTTGCGCATGTCTATTCCCTTTCCTCATTGCTGGAGTATATATTGCCTCAGTAAGATAAAGTACTGTTTTTGGCTTTGGAAGCACATTACAGATATTTAAAAAAAAAAACATCCTGTAACACACGTTTACTCAAGAGGCCCGCGAAACATTTCCACAACTTCCTGATGCATCCACCAGACAGAACCCTGAGCCAGTCTGTCCCTCACTCCACACCTGTTGGAGATAATGGCACATGACCGGCCTCGTATCCCACACAACCATTTGCTTCTTCCGCCTTTAGCAGCCAACTGGCTTGAAAGAGATCTCATGTCTTGATAACACTTGATAATGCTTAGAAAGGGGACTGCTCCAGCCAGATGCATAGTAGACCTGTCCTTTGCACCCAAGCATGATTTAAATTCACTCTCCTTTTAGAAAGATGTAAAAATAAATTCTTCCATATGTTGATTTAAATAACAGAGATTTGTTAATGTTTGTCATTTTGACAAATTTTGGAAATTACGAAGACCAGAATTTTATAATGTTTTATCTTATGGTCTCTTATCTCATCTCATAGCAGTGTACATTTTTAACCATAAAAACAAGCTTTAGCACGAAAAAGGAAAGGAATCGATTGCCGTAATAATATTTCCAGGAAACCTTGTAATGATTATTTTCCATTTGTAATAACAGATATTCAAGAGAGTTCCAGGGAACTATACTGACATTAAATATGCATGACATAAAACCACGGTATTGACAGGAATGCCATAGTAAAGGGTGAAAGCTCATTGTTTAACACATCTTCTCCTGGGGAGAATAAAAACTAGCAATGCACAAATCTCTACTCAATACTACATTAAAAAACTGAATTGCAGTGAATGCTGTGGTCCAGTGTGGGGATTTGACCAAAAATGGGCGAGTCAAAAACCAGGGTCCCAAACGAACTCAATAAGATCAGGGTGCATTCCAAGCCATGTTTAACAAATTAACAAATAGAAATGAGCTCAGAGCAAGCATAAACAAACCTCAACTCAATCCAAAGAGCCAACAAACCCAGAAAAGCATATAGGCAAATGCAATTACAATCACATTCATCATAGAAACCCAAGTTGTGTGGGCATTTTCAACCAGACAACCTATACAGGCACAGCAGAAGTCCTTGAGCAGCTATAACGAAGACTTCCATGGAGTTAAATTGAGAAGGAGAGCCTAGTGGCTGAACCAGTGCATTAAAATTCCATGTCGATTCCTCAACTGGTTTAAAAAAAATAATAATATTCACAACATAGTTTGCTCAAGAGAGAAACTTAAGGAAAGTAGGGATCATGTCCTCTTTAGTCCCACAGTGCAGACCTTTATGGGCTCCATAAATTTAGGAAAAAGAGCTAACTTTTAGATATGGGTCTGTACATGCTGCATGTGGGAACCATTTGCTTTAACATGCCAACAACGATCTGCTGACTTTTCTCCGTCTTTACTCTCATTTAATAAATCAAGTACCGTTTTCAAAAATATGTAGCTGTCCAATGTCTGACTTTTACAATTCGCCAAAATCCAATCCTTCTCAATTGTCCAAACTATTCCACTACCTGCACTCTAAACTTAATCAGCTATAGGCAGGAAAACTTCTGATTACATTTAAGTCAATGGGAAGTTATCCGGATTGCCAATAAGTGGCATCTATGCAGTATAAGCAGAGTGAAATGGTCCAAAGATCAGTAACACGCCATCTACGACAACGGCGCAATACCCCACCTCTTGAGAGTTCCTGGATAAAGGACTGTTTATATGCAGCGCCTATAAAAAAGTATTCACCCTCCTTGGCTATTATATATTTTCTTTTTTAATATTGAATCATAATGAACTTCATTTAACTTTTTTGACACTGATCAACAGAAAGACACTCATTTCAAAGTCAAAATACATTTCTACCAATTAGTCTAAATTTATAACAAATATTAAACACAAAATAACTCAAGGCTTTCCACTCTATTTAAACCAAGTAAATTCAATTTTAAGTAGACAAGTAAAACAGGCAAGTAAACATTTCTAAATTTTCTCAAATCTCAAAAAAGATTTTTCAAACCTTAAACAGCTAAAACAGATAACTCTATAAATGTATCTAAACAATTATGACCTCTGTAATTTAAACCATGTTTTATACTTGCATATGTTTCTAGGTCATTTCATATTAGTCACTGCAGGTTTGTCTGGTCAGTGGTACCATCCTGTAGCAGCAAGATTAAGCTACACACTGTCTGGATTGCATTTCTGTGTTTTTTAAGTCCCGTTTTAAATAATTATTCCTTCCATGACTCCTCCTGTATCATGCAGAGGGCTCAATTCCTAAATTGTTCATTGTGCCAAAATGTGGATTTGAAGTAGGAGTCCATTAACTCCCTGGGAATCAACAAATTGCCACTCGGATCACCTAACAAATTCCCCAAACATTAAAATGACAATTTGGACTAAAACAGGAATATACCAGTGAAAGTTTCTTCCGTCAGGGTCTCTTGGGCTGGAAAAAGATGTCTCTCAAATGGAGGAAAAATACATTAATACTGCTTCTCCAGCATGGGGTGGAGCAGGGGCCCATTTGTCAGAGGGAAAAAAAATATAATAAAAAAAACTAGAAATCCTATCACAGAAAAAAGTGCAAGCACAGTGAAGAATTTATACAAACCCAACTGATACAGGCTTATAACACTGGTTCATCATATTGACTGGCTTTCCAACTATGAGGCATGGCTGCATTATTACCATAATTTATTATTTTGATCACAAGGGATACGAGGAAAATCAGTAATGCATGGACAGTTGAGATATAATGAAACAAGATTACAACACCTTTAATGATTTCAAACA
This sequence comes from Hiodon tergisus, assembly GCA_025775045.1. NCBI lineage: Eukaryota > Metazoa > Chordata > Actinopteri > Hiodontiformes > Hiodontidae > Hiodon > Hiodon tergisus. Next base: position 29,433 of record JAOVYW010007994.1, read on the forward strand.
GTAACAGATCACACAGTGATCATAGAGACGTGCTGGAACTCAGGTTTCCCACATGAGAAAAAGAATCAAGAGTTCTAAGAAAAATCCACTTGAACCAAATACATCAGCGTGAAGGTCACAATATACAGAGGCGTTGAACACCAGGCCAGTCATGCAGATAACAAGATTCTGCAGGCTTTAGGTAAATGCTGAGCCTAGTACGTCAATCTAATTTACAAGATCGCACCAAAAGCACGGCCGATCTGTCTACTTAGTACCAACAGCGTGTGTCAACTGACAAAAAGCATTTCCCCGGGTCTTTCCCTAAGGATTTAAACTGAATGAAATATGAACACCGTCATAGATTTGGGCCACTGTCTTTGTTGTACATGTTTCTTCGTTTTCATTTGAATTCTCTCTCTTCGACTTAAAAATGCATATTCTTGGAGTTACTTATAGAATACAGGATATATCCAGAAATTCCCAGGCGGCCCAAGTAGCGAAATAACCCTCAAGCTGTAATATACCCAAATGCATATATAAATATGACATTTAAATAACAGATGAGCGGGTCTACCTTTCAGGGATTTGCAATTCAAATGAAATGCATGCACGTCCAGTATTGTCAGGTAAGAGATTGTCCATCAAAGAAATGTTTTACTGTTCAGACTGGAAATCCATTTTTCTCAAAGAAGTTTTAAGCTTTTATAGTGTAATGCCACAAAACATATTTCATGTCAATTCTGTATTATGACTTAGGCCTAAGACTGTCAGCTGGCAGCCATTTGACATTTTTTTAAGCCCAACCATTATACTTAGTCTTCCAACTGAGGACATTCCTCAGTGCACTTGATTCCTACTGTCTATCGACAGAATTTGCATGCTCACTTTACAACTGTATGTTAAGGACGGCGAAGCTGAAAACTGTTCAATGCTTTACCAGTCATGTTTTCATTTTGAGGACAGAATGCATGTTGGCCATTTGGTACCAGCTGTATGACGCATGACAGTATTGTCCACAATCTTTTTTTACTTTGAACCATTGTGTAGCTAAAGCTTTCCAGATCACTCGCGTAGAGGCAGTGGAGATAAAAAATAAAAAGGGACTGGAAATATAATATAGGTAAATATTGTGTTTGCTGACTGTATCCAACTGCGCTAAGTATCCTACAGATTTTCTATGCTTCAACTAAATTAACATTATTTTGTTTAATTACTTAACCAATATAATAATTAATTTAAAATGAACTTTTGTAACTCTAGACACCATATCTTCACAGATGACAAATGTGTGTTATTCTTGCAGCTGGTCTAATTTAATTTATTTGGACATTTGCCCTCTGTTTCTACCATTGGAAGCGTTTCGATCAATTCTTTTAACTTACTGAAAATAGCATTTCAAACAAGAGTCCTTCAACTCTGACGTGACAAATATTTTTACCACCACAGGAGCATTATAAAAAGGAACCGGAACCAGAAGAAGGCTAGAAAGTAAGTAGCAGGATTTCCATTCCATTAATCAAATTGCAAGCCCTAATCCTGTGCTTACAAGCTATGTGCAGTCTGCTGGACAACAAATAGAAAATAAAAAGATGAATCCTAAAATATATATCCTACTTTGCTCTTACCACAAAAATAAAACCATGCTTTTGCATTACAGATTTATTCTAGCTGCCTCTGGTTCTCCCCTCCATCAGCAAAAACATAAAAGCAAGTAACCATCTGCATTAATAAAATCCATTTGAATATGTGCCTACTAGAACTATTAATAAACATGAGAACTGATTATTTTTTTTGAATATTAAAATTTCTAATTTATGGTACTGACAACATTTAATGCTAGGAATTAGAATTAAGCACCATCGCATGGTAAAGCATTGTAGCTTTTTGTTAGAAGGGAAAACGTTTGAAGAAAGGAAAGGTCTCCAAGAACCAGATGTGGTATGTTGTAATAGCAACATTACACGGATAAAGTTGAAAAACTTTGTTTTTTTAATGACCTTTAGCTTACTGTTCTTAGCAAGGCAGTAAAGCAAATTAAAATTGTTGCCCAAAATAATAGCTAGTGGTGTTAAAATAAGATTCACTTTCAATTCAGTTTATTGACTTATGCACACTTCCCAGGGTCCAAAATATATTTTTAAATAAACAGTACTGTGTAGACCTGCACATTTCTCAATGCTCCAAGTTCTTAATTTTAACTTAAACATCATTGCACGCTGGTCTGTTTAATGCTGACATATTTAATGTCTAGGGAATAATTGGTTTATAAGAAATATATCAACCTAATCCAGGACAATTTTCTTACAACCATTGTGATATGAAAGGGGTTATACCCAGCTATTCAAGTACAGAATTGCCATTTGAGTTGAGAACCACCCTGCCCTAAAGTTTAACTGAAAGCGTGGACAGTACTTTTACTTACAACACTACAGAAACACACACTAGTAAAAGTACTTCCCAGTCTTCGATAAGCTTATAACGCAATGCATTTGTAATAAACACTCACCACTCTAGATTGTACAGACAGTGTAGTGAGTGTTTATAACTCACTGAATATTTCATTTTAAAATAAAATTATAGTCCAATTTTATTGTATACTATTAAAAACTAAGGAACCAAGAAGGAAAAACTAATTTCAAACGAATTATATAGAAATTGAAAGATTATATTCTAACAACCAATTAACTAACACGGGACAAGAAATGTGTGTTTCTCGTCATATACAAGTATCAATTACACCATCAGACACTAACAATAAATTCCACCATTTACAGCACCAGCGACTTTAACTGAGACATTCATTCATTCTACCCCACATGATGACATCTGCATGAGATGTATTTTATGGCAAACAAAACATTCTATAATAATCTCCGTCACCTCGCCTCATATCACATCACCCGCCACAAACATATAAATGTATTAATTGATCTATGGATTGATCGTGAACGTTATCGCTATCATCTGCTTGAAATACGTTTCATATAGTTACATTTATAATTGAGAACCAATAATCCCACACATATATTTGTAATGACTCACCATTTCAGAACCTTTCATAAATCGTAATTTAAATAAATAAATCCATTATGTTGGCTAGCTATAATCCATCAAATATAGTGGATGTTGTGTGTATGTTTGTTGGAGGGACGGGATGTCTAAGTTAAAATCTTATCAGATATCATTTACTAACTATAAGAAACACAAATTCGGAATGATTTATCGCAACCAACCAACCATTGGAAGTGATGTAAAGCCTTACCTGGAAAGTAAGCAGCCATCAGCAATATCCAAAGAGTCGTCTCCAGCGCCATAGCCGAGCAAGTTGCAATGTCCCAAATTTCAGGATCTCCTTTGCACCCCTGAATGGTTAGATGTGTTCGATCGAGGCGTTTTCAGGCAGGCATTCAACTTTTGGTCATAAACGGAGCTAAGGGTTGTCCGACGTGTTCGAATATGTATACGAGTGCCCCTTTGAAACTGAAGTAGAATACAACGCAAAGCTAAAACACTATATGCTTAATTTTCTTGAGTCAATTTCGGAAAGTATTCAATAACACAGCGATTCCAAATGTATAAGCTTTACCGAGTTTGTACATGTAGCTCCTCTCGGCTAGTTATAATGCTAACGGCATGCAGGTCACCATGTAGAACAGCGCGTTTCACACGCTACACGAAAAATGAATGCAGTCGAAGACGATATCGGGTAGACAGAGAGCAATTAAGTTCAGCAATCCATAGTTATCCGTGATAGAACTCAAATATCTGTATCCGGGATATTTCCTCGGTTTCTTTATCCCACTCTGAATATGGGGGAGCGGGAGGTAAGTGGTGGCTCAATAGCCGAACAAGTTCCAAAACACCCACTAAGAGTTCAAACAAACACTAAGAGTTCCTCTTAAAAATATTCTTCCAGACACGCTTAGAAAATAAAAAATAATTAATTAAATACCTATTAAAAACAAGTACATTGAATACGCACTTATGGGCTTTATTTTCTAGGTAGCCCTAGATGCTGGAAGTTCCAAGGCATTTAGGATTTCCACCGTTCGTTTAGATATATTTCTCGTTAATTATATAATAAGTGATGCTTCCTTTGCGAAGTAGTAAATTTTTGCCTCAAAACAATTGGTTCTTTATCCCAGAACTAAAAACACTACCGGCTAAAACGCCGCGACCAGAATCCCTGCAACGTAACTGACAGCGGTGGAGAAGAGATCAGATTCTTATGGCGATAGATAAGGAGGGGCTTAAACTCAAATGCAAAGCAGGTAGGAGGATTCACTAAGCGTCAGGATAGGTCAGGATTTAAAGTTTGTAGCGGTTCCATTATCCAACAAAAATATTTACATAATAAACAAGAAAATCTACACTGTGGCAATAAAGAAATACCAACAAAGTGGGAGAGTGATTGTTTACTGAAATCAAGCACTCTTTCGATCACAAAGTATAAAAATGTTAATGAGCCTTCCGTCTCTTTTGCAGCGTAAAAATCCGGACTGTCCCTGCTCTCAATATAGTCCCTTTACAACATATTGCTCCAAGCGTGTAGTGAACAAAAGGTAAAAACGAGCTATGTTGATGAATCAACAAAATTGCTTTAGAATTGGAATGTGGTAAAACTTCTGTACTGCTCCTCCGTCGGATTTACTTAACTAGACGTCGGTAAACGCCGTGTTTTCCCACTTCCCTTATTTTCGTTTAATTTGTTGATAACACAGAAATGTGGAGGAACTGTTTTAGAATTGGAATCTCCCACATGTCGTAAGACTATTGTACTGCTCTTTCGTCGCATTAACTTCCATAGACGTCGGTAAACTCCGTGTTTTCTCCCGTTTCCCTATTCTTGATAACACAGAAATGTGGAGGAAAAAAAATATTATCTAGAAGCGACTACTCCGATACAAAATATATAATAATGTTTGTCACTGAAGCAAACATTTATCCGATTTGTCTGTTACGCGGCGCACTTCCCTCGCTTCTTCAACCTACTGCATCAAATTACCCAGAAAATCCCATGGCAAATGTTAACAAAATGTAATTTTATTCCCCACAACACCCTTACATTAACAGAATTATTTTTTAAAGGAACAATGAGAAACAATAAATACGTATAAATGCATATAGTGCTTATGAAAGGCTATACGATTGCGATAACTACCTTAAATGACCTCTGCACATATGTTATTAGGTTTAATATTACTTGCCCTTTTGAATTCACAATCCCGTATTTCTAATTGCTATTTATTATTATTAGTAGTAGTAGTAGTAGAAGTAGTAGTAGTAGTAGCAGTAGTAGCAGTAATGTTAGTAGTAGTATAAGTTTTACAATTTGTTCAAAACATAAACCTACAATTTTTTTTCTTTCTGGGACCTCTAGGGCGGACAGTAGTTTAAGAAATTTAATTGAATAAAAACTTTGGTATACCCTTTTCGGATACCCTATACTAGATTGGGACAAACCAAAATCCAACAAAAAAGAACATCAAACCTTGCAACTTCCTTCCTAATTGCACATACGTATAACAGTGTATTTCTTTTCTTTTTTCTCAGAGTAGAAGAAATCATATATTTACAAATCACTGAAAAAAAGATTAACTAAAATGTTGTTAAATGCGTGTATTTAAAAAAACATTGTGTTGAGGCTTTTTGAAAAAGATAAAATTGCCAAATGTTGATTGCCAACTCTAAATTAATCCGGTTCTTAACACACAAAGGCAATGTCAGAGCAGTTTTAATAAGAGATTTATTGGTAGCTGCAGCCAGAAATACTGTAAAAAATGTGTTTGCAGTTCTATCCACTGCCAGTTCTGCGTTTGTTAGGCGGTCATAAGTGCATGTGCGAATAAAAAGAGCATTACTTCCTGTAAATCAGTGTCAGATCCTCTGTCCGAACCCCGAAGAAGTAGTAGCATTGGTGTCAGAAACGGGAAGCATGGATCTTTCACCAAACCAGGAAGACTCCGCCAAGAGGCGGAAGATGGCATTGCAGAGCGAGCTGCATGCAAGGCTGGAAGAACTGGAGAGGGAAGCCGCCTTGCTCAGCCTCCAACTCCGGCAGGAAGAGCGCCACCCCCTCCCCAGCCGGACCAGCGGTGGGCAGCCCTGCGGAGCGTGCTGGCTAGAAGATGGAACCCTGGATGGCCGTCTCTGGCAGAGGGCAGCACCAGACCACGGGACCCCAGGGGAATGGCGGCACCAGGACCTGCTCCGACGACCGTCGCGGAGGGCCCCATTCGACCTCGAGAGGGCACACCGATCCGGCTGCCGCAGTACGAGGGGTCGGAGAACTGGGAGACCTACCAGGCCCAGTTCCGGCTGGCGGCGATGGCCGGATGGTGGACCCCGGAGGAGAAGGCGGGACAGCTGGCCATGGCCCTTGAGGGCGGTGCTCAGCAGGCCCTCTTGGACGTGCCGGAGGACCAGTGGCTCAACTTTGAGGCTCTCGTTGCGAACTTGCAACGAAAGTTCGGAGCCGGGGAGCTAGTGAGCACCTGGCGGGAAAAACTCACAGCGTTTAAGAGGAAGCCGGGGGAGAAGCCAGGCCCGCTAGCTGCTCCCACGTAGTCCGTCCTTCCACCTTCACCGCTGACTGGGTTGTCAGTAGCACCTGGAACAGCCCCTACCACCATGGTTGGCGCCAGCTCTTCCTTTGCAGATCTTTGATGACCACCCAATCACCAGTACGTTGTCCATTTTAGGACATCCTCAGACATTACCCCTCCTCAAGTCAATCGTCACCCCTCCTCGAGTCAATCCTCAGACATCAGACCTCACCCCTCCTCGAGTCAATCATCAACCCTCCTCAAGTCAATTTTCAGACCACTTCAAGCCATACTATTCCCTCCCCCTTTTTTTTACTGGGGCTGGACAAAAGTTTAGCATTTTTAACAATAAAAATAATAATAATAATAATTTAAAAAATACACAAATTTAATAGTCCTATATTAATATATACGTAAACAAATATACCTTAAAAGGAAAGCGCAAATTTGTGCATTTCAATGTGTTGTACGTTAATTTGAAAATACTGTAAGGGGGATGGGAAGCAGCGCCTCCCCCACCAATGGCATTTGGCCATCCCTGAGGGGGCTGCTGGGAAGCCTAGCCCCCGAACTGTAACTAGTGTAAATAATGTGTTAAAAGCTTCCCCACCGTGGACTGATTCGTTCGCCTGTTTTTGATGTGTTTGAATGTGCTCAAATTTGGCCCTAAATAATAAATTTTCCATTAAAAAGGGAAATGTGTTTGATGTGTTTGATGTGTTTGAATGTGCTCAACCATCACTCTGCTCTGCCCTGGAGTTATCGTCATTCCGGAGGCGACGTGGGAGACCACCACACTCACCCTAAGGACCGTGATGGGGGAAAGGTCATGGATGCAGGGGAGTAAGCGGATGTGGGTAGAGGTCGGTGGCCGCTGGCTACCACACACATTCTGGCTGGCATTCTGATTCGTGAGGCCTGCATTCTCGGGTTGGATTTCCTCACCAGCCTAGGCACGAGGTTGGACTACCGCATACCGTGGCTCACATTCCCCGGCGGCAGCGTTACCGTCCTCCCTATCGGTGGCAACGAGGGGGCCTCCCTACATACCGCCACAGGGCTCGACACCTGAGGAGGCAACGGAAAGGGACTCCTGCCTCTCTGGAGATGGATGACCACAAGCTGCAGCCCTCAGTGCCGTCCCGCAAAGCCACCAGTGGTGGGCGACAGAAGCAACGCCCCAAAAGTCGTCCTATGAAAGTCCACGAAGGGGTCCTGCACAGGGGGTGGCGCGTTCCGGCGAGCGGTGAGATGAGGTGGCAGCTGGTGGTCCCCCAGATGCTGCGAGCCAGCGTGGTGCAGGCGGTGCATGACCGGCCAGGCATGGGTCACTTTGGGGTAGCCAAGACCCTGCGGGGGCTCCGTGAGCGCTTCTACTGGGGCCAGTGCCACCGGGATGCGGTGCATCACTGCTGGACCTGCGACGTGTGTCGAGCACAGAAGGGCCCCCTCGATCGACCCCGCACACCACTTGGAGTGTGTAGGGATAGTCCTTTGGCCCTTCTCCCGCTGGGAGCTCCAACAGTGGCTACAGCGGGCACATGCCTTCGACCGCACCCACCTCACCAAAGCGGGGGCCCAGCATAAGTAGCGGCATGAGCAGCACCGCCGAGTGGTGGTGCTGCACCAGGTGCTGCCCCCTACCAAGCTCGCCGGCCCCTTCTTTCGCCGAATAGGAGTGACCCGGAAGCAGAGTCCGGGGAACCAAGGGCGATGGACGTCACGTCCCCCATCGAGGTAGGAGATGGGCAACGCTGGGCACGTCCCCCTGGCTGCCGGCGACGGCCCCCGCCTCGGTTGGCGGACTATGTCTATAGCCTGGCGGAACTGTTCAAGGCCGCCGGGACGGTCGGCCCTGAGAGGGGGCTGTGTATCGGGGGTGGGAAGCAACTTCCTGAGCAACAAAGTTAGAACAAATGTGTGCTTGTCATCTACAGTTTAAATCCCCAACATCGCTATTGCGTTCGCTATTGTGTTTGTTAGCTTGTTAGCTTGCTGCTCGTTGACTTCCCAACTGCGCATGAACTCTAAAAGAGTAGGCTGCTGCTGTCCTGCATTGATAGCCCTCTCACTACTGCTGTCAATTCTGTGTTTTGCTTGTAAATGATACTTCAGATAAAAATGTATTTACAGTAGCTGCAAGTAATTTAGCTTTTTATCCAAAGACCCGTTATTACATGTAAGGGTTTTGTAATAAAACAGGCCATTTAAAAGCTCTTTTGTAGCTTTCTCCATAATTCAAGCTTATTTAATCAGCAAAGCTATATCTCAATTAATGCAGTCAATTAAGAAACAAGCGCGAGAGCGTGGAGTTGTATTTTAACTATGGATGGTTCAAATGCTCCAAAAAAATTTTGTTTTTAATTGCGACAAAAAAAATTAACGACGTTAAGCATTTGAAATTCATCGCAGGCGAAAACGATTTGGTTGCAATTATGCTATTCCGGTAACCATAAAAAATTCCTGAACTCGAGGAGGTCTGACGACTGACTGGAGGAGAGGTGAGGTCTGATGTCAGACGATTGATTCAAGGAGGAGTGAGGATTGACTCGAGGAGGGGTGAGGATTTACTTGAGGAGAGGTAATGTCTGAAGATGTCCTAAAATGGACACCATATGCCAGGTCATGGAGTGGTACCTTGGGTGGTTTGGCCAGGACTGACTTTACCTTAGCCATCTGGCGGCTGACAGGTGGCTGGTTTTCTGCTCCAGCAATAACATTGACACTGCATGAGGGACTAGAAGACACAGGTCAGAAAAACCCACAAAATCACATGATGCATGTACCGCTTTTCGGCAACTGCCACTGCTCTCAGATAGGTTGTCAAGTCTGCTGCCACTGGGTTAAGTTTGGCAGAGAAATATGCTACTGATCTTTGTCATACCCCTGTGCTCCTGGAGCAAGGTCATAAACCCTCCCTTTTCATCAACAGTCAAAACAAAATCTTTAGTCATGTCAGGTAAACCTAATGTGGGTGTGCTGGAAAGCTGAGCTTTCAGTCGGGCGAAAATATCTTCCGCTTTCTCAGTCCAAGTCACTTTATGACATGTGTCAGGTCTTGCAACGGCTGTAATACTTCCACATAGTCAGGAATCCAAGTCCGGCAGTAACCAGTCATGCCTAAAAATGACATCCCCCCTTTTAAAATCGCTTCAATTCTACCCTGCCCAAGAGTTTTTTTTTTTCCCTCTTCAGAGATCTCATGTCTTAGATACTGAATAATTTTCTCAGCAAATTACAGTTTTTCTCTTTAGTTCATGGCCATTCTGAGCAAGGAACTTTATCAATTGGAGAGTTCCTTGCTCGCAACTTTTCTGATCATGTGCACTTATTAACAGATCATCTACATATTGGATGAGGTACAGGGTGTATTATGAGCAATTTTCTTGCAGCGCTGCTGAAAATACAGCCGGTGATTCCGCACACCCTTTGTGGCATACAGGGCCAGGCATACCGTTTACCTTGGAATGTAAATGCAAACCGTGATTGTGACTCTTTTTCAACTAGTATGCTAAAAAACACATTTGCCAAATCCACTACAGAGGAATACATTGCAGCACCAGGAACCTGGAGCTAGAAAGGTAGCAGGGGTTGGGACAACGGGAGCTCTTTGCTATATAATGCTATTTACAGCTCGAAGGTCTTGTACAAATCTTCAACTTCCATCTGAATTTTTTTGTTGTTTTCTCATTTAAAAAATATATAAGAATTTAAAAAGAGAGAAAAGTTAATCAGAGCTAAACAACTATGAAACATGCTTCTAAGTTAATACAATAATAAATACATTATGAATTTAATACACTTAATTTTATATATATATATATATATATATTTGTAAATTTTCTTTATAAACCACATATTTAAAAAATAACTACTGACTACAACTCTGACATGATGACCCACATAATGATGACATGCTGCTTTATATTTGTATTATCAGAGCTCATCCCATCCTCAATTTTTGTATGAGCCTCACTATTTCATTGTGTCTGCCAATATTTTCCTATGTAAATAATCTTACTAAAATAATCTTTTAGTATTTGAAGTCAATATTGTGGCAAATAAAAGCAAAACATCTCCCTCTTGTGGGCAGTACCAGCGCAGATGATAACAACAGTAGCTTAAAGCAGTTGTTTCAAATTGATTAAATAATCATTTTTTCACATTATAAAGTTATTTAAATTAAAGCACCGATAAAATCTTGCCTTTGTAAAAGTGTTATTTTTGTAAGAAATATGCATTAATTCCTTCTCTCATTGTGTATGCGCTCAATTAGTTTAAAAATCAGACAAGAAAGTTTACATCTAATTGCAAAACATCAATCATGTGGAAATGATGTCCTCATGCGACTTTATTTATGAGAGATTAAACATTTTGAGCAGAGACTTTTTTTGTTCACCCCTAGTAAATTGAGGTTAGTGTATAGATTACGAGCGTTATCACAACATTCAGCAAGGTTAAAAAAGACAGAGGATTGCTCTCTGGAAGTAATGAGTGGGCCCCCCTGAGGAGACAAGACACTGATTCTGGTCCCAAGTAATTTGCCACACACAATGAAACAGAAGAGTTACGGGAACCCCAATGCAATTGGGTCACAAAGGTTCCACCTGAGGTAGTCTCCACATGCTCTTTATGGGTTCTGCATGTAACTGGCCAAAAAGATGAAGAAGTGGGGTTCATTGTTATGACCAACAACATAATTCAAATAAATAAAATATCTAAATTATATTCAAAGTATTAACCATTCATAAAAGAATCCCTTGCCCAAACTGAGTAACAATCGTTACAAAAAAACCTACACTTTACACAGAAAATCCACTTATTAGCAATGTAGAAGTAAAAACTGTGATTGTGAATTGGCAAGAAAATGCTTTAGCCCCAAATGCATCATGTATCTGTATATCTAAATCAATTAATTAATTACTTTCACATTAATTAACTAATGGTGACACGCACAATTTTAATTCAGCCGCACTATTTCGCCCATCGAGACTAAAAGAATCTGGTATGAAGAGATCATAATAATTTATGTGGCATTGGAGAAGTCTTTACTTTTGGACAGCTTCAATCAAAGTGGTGCAAATGTATTAGGAACCAGTGCTATCTGAATGAGCTACAGGGAATTAGCCTTTAGCCATAAAGTGAAATCACTGCACTTAAATCTTTCATCAGCAACTCCTTTGTCTGCTTCGTTTATTTGAATTAATTTATTTCCTTGCTCTGAATCTATCTATCTATATACACACACAGTGCACAGCATAAATGAGTACACCCCTTTGAAAATTAAGACTTTTATCCATTTCTCAGTGAATATGAGACCAATTTGTTGCATTTTTACGCAACAGTTTTATCAAACATACGTTTTTATTAACATAAGAGTGCGCTTACCTAACATCTTTAGGATAAGGAAAATAATACATTTTATTCAAATGAGGTGTTGCAAAAATGAATACACCGGCCTCGATTTTTAAGAACAGCACCAAGTCTTCTAGACATTGAATAAACAAGTTGACGACATACAGCTACATCTATCTTTCTCCATTCTTGAAGAACGAACTCTTTCAGATCCTGGATTGAGAATGACGTTCAACTTGTCTTTTTAACACTCCCCACAAGTGTTCTATTGGGTTGAGGTCTGGTGACATGCTTGGCCACTGAATCACTTTCACCCTGTTCTTCC
>JAOVYW010007995.1:0-10446 GCA_025775045.1 Hiodon tergisus
TTACAATCTGTTAATCGTACTTTTCATAACTGTATTTAATAGCGTTTCTTTTTTTGTGATTAGAAGAAATAAGAAACTTAGAAAGGAGAGAAAACGCAATTTAACACAATTTAATGCGATTAACAGGCTGTCAAAGTCGTGATTTGGTCCCGGCCTACGATGGCACATGATTTGTGTAATGGGAAATATAATGGAATCCTACGCTGAGATGGGATACTCTTAAAACGTATTATAATAATTTTGGAGTTCCTTAGCAGTCTTTCTAATACACTTTTTTTCTGGAGTTTGAGCCCAGAATAATTTGGTTGAAAGAGAGCTTAATTTTTATTTTGTCTAAATAAGCAGAAATTGATTTGATTTGAATAATCACACATTTTAAAAAGAAAATATGTCTATTCTTGCTATGCTCTACAACATTGTGGGAATTAAGTTAATTCTCATTGATAGAGTAGTCCAGTCCAGAGGATCGTGGGTTGGGAAAATAAAAATTATATTAAAATTTTTTATTACCTAATATATTTGTGTTTGTTTACATTCTTAGTTGGCATTATTCAGCTAATTGGTACAATATTTCCCCAACCATCAGCTTCCCTAGAGATCATTCCTCACCTCCCCATCTGTTTTTGTGTTTTTTGACCAGTCCAAATGGGCTAATGGGCTAATGGGCTAATGAGATTAGAAGTCATGTTGTAAATGTGTAAGTTTACCATTATGCATCTGTCATTAACATTGAGCCTTTAAAAAGCTGTGAAAGACATTGAGTGCAGTATTGTGATAATGAAACTCCTCTTAATAAAACAAGTCGAGGTTATGCCCTAAGTCAACATTTTTATTTTGATAGTGCATTCTGTATTACTTCTAAAAAGAACATGCACATTTTGTTTCTGGAGACATGTATGTTGAATTAGCCTCTAAAAATGTATGTCTAACAAATAACTGCCCAAAACCCAAATTTGGGCCAGTAGGTTTCCAAATGCCCTGAACAATTTTATGCCTCAGTCCATCTCGTATATCAGTCAGTACAGAAATGTCTTTAGAACGAAGAGCCCTTGACTTGCTATCACTTTCACTGGGTGTTAATCTAGAAAGCAGTGGTGGGGAGAAGATGCTAAACATTTGTGAACGTTATGAATTTGATTAGTTGTTAAGGATAATAGCTGATTTACAAAGCCAATTGTGACCGATTGTTAAAAGTGAATAAATAATTAATTTGAGGAACTTATATTCCATTTATATTATTGCATTTTAAGTGTTCAAGTGTTTATTTAATGTGAACTGCATGATTTCAGATCAAATGATGTATTTGACATTTCGTTTAATCTGTCAACAATAGCTTAGTGTATTGCTTACAGTAAAATCTTCTACAAAAATATGTTATGCCACATTATTTTACTTTAACAGTTATACAATGCCAGTCAAAAGTTTGATTAAACCTGCTCGAAACCAGGTTTTCATTGTCTGTGGTTTTAACTGCTGACTGAAAAGTAACAAACACAGTTGAACATGCTAACATGCAGGGTAGGGATATGACAAAAAATCCTTTGTTGGATTATGAATAAAATTTGAACCACCCGTTTTCCAGATAATTTAATAAGCAGCATCTTTGAGAGAAAACTGATGAGCTACAGCTCTTGGCTTCCCTGTACTTGAATTTAATTCAACGGTAAATCACGGTGAAGACCCATGAGTTATACAAAACGCCATGTAATATAATTTCCTAGGTATTAGTAAAACTGCAATGAAATGGGAAATACAGATTTCAATCTTTGCTCAATATTGTTTTGTAGATCACATCACGCATAAATTAACTACAATAAATGAAATGCAATTTAAATTTTGGAGGTTCTAAATATCCTATTGTGAAAAAAAATGATAAGCCATTTAAAGAATGCTTCACTTTCAGATTAAACAAATTAAATAATATAAGTTTAGATACCCAAGGTAAATCAAATAAAGACATTCACAAAAAATGCTCCTTTATTTACCTAAATTTTAATCTAACCATGATTACCAATCTGATCTTCCATTGAGCTACTGAAAACTAGCAAACACCAAGATTTTTGTTGCGATGAGTACAACAATATGACTGAAAATTGAAGGAAACTTTACGTATCTGAAGAACTGTTAGAAAAATCTTGAATGAATGTGCTTGTGTCAGTTAGGGTCAATTAGGGTCAATTGAGTGTTTCTGAGCTTTTTATATTTGATATTTCTGAGCTGCCACGGCCATTATTAGTCAGCTCAAGTTTTTGTTGCAAACAAGCTTTTGTTGTGGTAAGTTTGAAATGATACTCTGTGATATTCAATGTAGATCTGTCATTATTGAGATCGGGTCTGTTAGACTAGCAGTAAGTGCTTTTAAATCGTAGTTAGACATTTATCACCTAAGAAAGAACAGAAGACTGGAAGGTCTTCAATCTTCCTTTGAATCAGAACGACTTCCTCTGCATTTTTGCCTGCAGTAATCCTCGCTGTGTCACTGTTAATTCATATTCAATCAAGTCCTTGGTGTTCAGGGAGGACTTACCTTACCCAAAGGACATACCTACTATCCCTCCTGTTTATACAGGTGAATCCTGATAGGAAGTTTATTATACTGCTGAGTATATGGTGAGTACATCGTACGGCAATACATTCATAACATATCTTCATGATTGCAAGGTTTGCGGTCACCACTGAATTACAACAAATTATTGTATTTTTCAGTTCCACTATCGCACCCTCCAAAAAACGTAATAAATAGCAGTGTGATTGGCTGTACCTTTACTAAGTCTGCACTAGACTGAATCAGTCTCAGACCAAATCTTTATCCTAAAACACCTATGGTGCAACTCCACACAGCACAGCCATGAGCAGTCCTTTACATTCGGTTTAAATGCACTCAAAACATAACTGCTCCTGTGCGAATAAAAGAGAAAAACCCAATAAACTTAAATAATCGAAGCAGTGTCCTTGAAAAACAGACCAATGTCCCCAAAAATATTTCCTATTCGGTATTGGCTGCAATACAGTAAAACATTTTTTAAACTAGTCCAATCTCCTCTGTTGAGGAATGTTTGCTTAAACAATGTAGCTCCTTCAACCAATGGCAGCCTACATAGTAGGTTTAACAAAGCAATTTCTACAGCGCTGATGAGAATAAACTTCTATAGACACAGAATCTTTTGTTTCTCTGCCAGATGCTACCACAAGCACCTCACAGAAGACCAAAAAATCCTAACAATCTGCTTTTTTTAAGGGATGTCACACAACAGTCTTTCAGATTATCTTAGGGATAATGGGACAGAAATGTTCACCTGGCCAGGTATAAAGTACAGTGGATCACAGTCCACCTGTCTGGTAATAGCCATACATTAACCACGTAAACTTCTGACCTCAGACTAGACAATATCCCTGTGTAATTAAGTGGACATGGTGCCTTTCAGGGGAATGCAGAAGTTTGTACTTCCTTGGAAAAACAATATGGAAGCGTTTTTTTTTAAATATATAAATAAATAAATAAAATTGCATCCTTTGGATTAGTCTAAATGAACAGAATACCAAATGTGTTTAATGAAGGTGTGCGCATTAACAAAATGTTTTTCAAGCTAAGGAAATTGTGCTCGTATGCGTATTACGCTTTCCTAATGACATTGGGCTTTTTCACTTTAAACTTTTAGCCAGCAGTTTTTTTCCCTCCAGATCATCTTGAGAAATACTGGACAGAAATACTGAGATAAGAATAGGACCGAGAAGTGAGCGAACACATTCATCTTCACAGTGATATATTGGCAACGCCGCTGTACAAATGAATGCTCGGAGCCTCGCTTCAAAAGCACGATCAGGAAAGAGTAAAAGCAAGGCTTCAGAAGGCAGCTGGTAAGCATTCACCACCGCAGCGAAGGCCCTCAGAATAAAGAAAGCCTTAACAACACACTTGGCCTCAAGGCTTTTGCCAGCTTTTGTTTTCTAGATGCATTTGACTGCCAATTCTAACATAATGGTTCTTCGTCTAAAGGAGACCCATTTATAAATAGCAGGCCACTCATAACTTTGACCTTGAATGAATGATGAAAAGTCTTGTATTTTTTACGGGTAGTTTGTTCTAACTATATTAACTTGTTGTAGCCCAAATCATTGTTGGGGAATTTTTTTTATAAAAACAGTTTTTTGTCCGCTATGATTGATTACATTTTCAAGTAGAGTGGTGGGAAAGGAAAGAACTGCAGTCTAATTTCTTGCAGCATTTTGGAGGTGATCAAGCATTTCGTAGCTCAACCAAAAACTCTGGAGTTCCAATGACCCATGGCTTCAACCAATACAGGTTGATGTATTAGCATTTACAGAACATCAGTTAGCTAAACGCAAGAAAAGAACTGAAGAAAACCCCAACAACATTTAGTTTAGGTTGGTGCAAACCCATAAACTAGAATAAAAGGAAACAGCCTTTGCTGAAGCATGAACATGTCTGTGTCCGAACAATAAGGTTTGCATTAAGTTGTAAATTTCATCAATTTTACGCTGTTAATTTATATTTTCTCCGAATTCCTTTCTGTCAAAGATTCAATCAATTATGTGTCTCCACGTTGTCCCAAGTGTCTTTACACTTTATAGAATACAGAAGAAATTTCAGTTTTCAGTTCAGAAATAAGCAGAGATCCACTTTCAGCTTCAAAACCATTGTTAGATTCCTTGACTATTTGTGGCTGTAATGCTCACCTTAACCAGAAGTTCTGAAATCTTCAAGTCTTCTAATGTAACCATTCATTTTTAAGGTGTACCCAAGCAGGACTACCATTTGAAAGAATGTTCAGTTCAATAGCATCAAAGTGCACTTGAAGCTTGCAACCCAGGGAATACTTTAATAGATGAAATATGTAGACCTCTCCTTAGGCAGAAGCAACAGCATAGAGACTTCAAACTGAGTCTCAGAGGGTTCTCCTTCGATATAATCCCAACTCAACACAAGGCAGCTGAAAGCACTTCAGAAAACACTTTCAGTTAGTCTTTCATTTTAGAGCAGTGAATAATAGGTGTTTTTGCCCTTCATCATTCTGCAAGCGTTTCATAAGCAGATCACACACATAGGCCCACTTTTGTCAGAATTTATGCCAGATTAATGTATTTATTCCATACATTTGATACATTCCATTTATTCATCATTGATTGGTGCGTTGTAAGAACCGCCTCTCATTTGACCATTGGGACCCCGGTCAAGCCATAGAGGCTGTTTGAAAATGAGATGCAGCAGATATCAGTTTGAGTATCAGAGATATCTTGGATCTTGCTTTGGGAGCAATATCACTAAATACTAACACCTAAGCCGCAATCAGCATTGTCTTCGCATAGTTCACTCTCAAGCCCACGAGACAGAGTTGCTGGCAACATGGCAGAAATGAGCCAATCATCCAGATAGTTCACGATATAGACATGAAAGTGCTCTGTTTCTCTGACGACAACTGTATGGTTAAACAGTAAAATTACATTCACGTAGCAGTGGCAAATCCGTCAGTATAACAGCAAGACACCGATTAGTCTGTTGGCTGCACATGTGCAAATCTTCTTCAGCATAACATTCAATCAGCAATATGGTTTACCTGTGATGGTTGCCAGATCTTTGAAATATTTAGGCGAAAGGGGAATATGCTTTCCAGGAATCCGTTCTGCAGCACTACGTTGATATGATCACTGTGCTGACTGCAGCACATGCTGTACAATCACAGGAAGCACCGCAAGCTCACTGAGATGAACCGAGAAGCACGTATCTCACACTGGAGGGGAAGACTCTGTGTTTTAAATTCAACCATTTACTTCCTATCTGCATTACACATATTCTGTTGAATATTGATGCAAACAACCATGGGCCAGAAAAGCATGGCATCCTGGATTAAGTACTTCAAACAGATTATACAAGCAAAATCCTTACACTTGCTTTGCTTGAACTTATTTTGCCTAAAATGTCTAGATGCACATTGACTTATCTATGTGAAAGGCATTTTATCATCACTCCACCATAAAATGAACATAAAATAAATAAAAATGTGTCTGAACTTTGGTTTACAGGATAAAGGAGCTGTGTATATAATGAAATAAAATACTTGTGGAGCTGTCTAGACGCATGTCAGTGATCGGACAGCTATAATAAATCTCATCAGAATATATAAACTATATGTGTGTGTGTGTAGCGTAGCTTGTTGAGAACGGTCTTTAGCATGCTAATTGTGCTAAATACACACTAATTGTTTTCTCTTGACGGAGGTTTTTCCCCGTGTGCAGTGGTTGAGGGACCTGGGTTTGTTTCCCTGTCAGGGGTCCTGTGTGCCAAAATAATCTGGCTATATGTGCATTTGGAATGCCATTTTAGTTAACAAGATTCCAAGACATTCCAGTGACCTTGACATTCCAGTGTCCTAGACATCCCAGTGTCCTAGATATTCCAGTGTCCCCTATAATTTTCTTATAATTTAACACAGCATCAGTGACTTTCATGTTGGTGTTAACTGCTTACTGTATACATACGTGACATGGAGTTGATGCAGTACCAGCTTAGTTCAGTATTCAGTAATACAGAGGATTACAGTGATTCCTCCAGGTCTGCCTTGTAATGAGCATGAAATGTGTTTTTATGTGCACGTTGTCTTTCATCATTCGCATTAATATGCAGAAGGCCCTTGCACATCTTTTTCTTGTCTTTTATCTCCCGTAGAATATTTTTGTCAAATCCTCATTCTACTGCTTTGACATTGGCCAGTTTATTTGGGACACCCATCTAGTACTGGGTCGGCCATGTGTTTGTAGGAGCGATCCATTTTCAGTGGCCATGGTTAGTATAGAAACCCAGTCACTTTCTACTTTAAGGACATTAAAACACGTTAAAGTTCACATTTGCAATAAACTTTTTCAATGTCCTGTTAAAGTGCTGTATCAATCCTCACAAATGAAAAAAGACAAAACACACTCCAGTGTATGTCAAACCATGAAATATGGATTAATTTAACTGTTCGGAAACGCTTACATAAAGAAGACATAACACCATCATTACAGTACAGAAAAACATTATGACAGAAAAATTAATCGTATATATAGCATTTATAATACTCATTGCAGTCTTGACATTGCGTGTATATCATTGATATGTCCACTGATATATAATAGCTTTAGAAGCAATTCACCGGAGTGTTATAAATTAAATAGGGCATTCACAATGGTGTACTAAATAATAGAATATAAATAATTGAAATATGTTTTGAAATGTTGTAAACATTTGCCACTCCAGCGACAGCTGAAACAAATAATAACACCTTAATAAATGTTTCATAGGCCAAATTCAACTTATTTAAGATAGCTTTAAATGCTTTTAAACATTTCAAGCCGTTTAAATTCTTTACAGAGTTATTTACCTCTGTGTAAATGACATGCAATAAATATTGCACCTAGTCCTCTGTGTTTGCTTTGTTCTAGTGGCTCCAAGAGCTCTTTCTTACATATACTCTGGGAATCCGGAAGTAAGTTGCCATCTCTCTGTGTGTTTTTCTAAAGGACACCGCCATTTGGCCATGGGACAATGGTAATAATCTTCTTTTATCCTAGTCTCTCACATTCACAGAAACACATTTTAAATATACATAAAATTTAATTGCAAAGAAATGAAAAAATTGTTTTTTTCAACCACAAATACCTGATAACGAAAATGTAGAACAATGTCAGAACACACTGATAACTTATAACAATGACAATTATTACATTATTTGGTGATAATGTGCCTATTGTAACATGGAAAGCCTACATCGTTGGCTAGGCTATAAAAAAATAGAAAACTAGTATTTTATATTTATATATTACAAATAGTATTTGTAGCTAGTTTTGAATTACGATTCAGGTACCCTCAGCTTTTTAGCATTTCCAAATCTTTTAGCTGAATGACAGCACTGGCAATAGGCACGCCTTTATTCTGTTATTGGTTCTTATACTTTGAAACTCTCCTGTCACTGCAGTGGCACTTTCTCCACCCGACAGAGATATTTCTTCATTTCTACGATTTCTGGGAAAAATCCGGTATAAGCACCGGCCAGTGATGTCTTGATGATATCTGAACAACTCAATGCTGGCATTAAATTTAAAAAAAGACAAATATTTTCACAACGAAAATGACAAATATATATATTTTAAATTCACCAGACATTGTATTCACCCACGTAAAAAAATTTAAAACCTTCAGTTAGTAATGTTAGGCCTTTGTATTTTGTGATGATAGTATACATTGATCAGCCATAACATTATGACCACTGACAGGTGAAGTGAATAACACTGATAATCTTGTTATCATGGCACCATCAGTGGGTGAGATATATTAGCAGCAAGTGAACTCAAAGTTGATGTGTTAGAAGAATGAAAAATGGGCAAGCGTAAGGATCTGAGCAACTTTGACAAGGGCCAAACTGTGAAGGCTAGACGACTGGGTCAGAGCATCTCCAAAACTGCAGCTCTTGTGGGGTGTTCCTGGTCTGCAGTGGTCAGTACTTTTCAAAATTGGTCCAAGGAAGGAAAAGTGGTCATGTCAAGGTTCATTGATGCACATGGGGAACAAGGCTAGCCCGTGTGGTCTGATCCAACAGACGAGCTACTGTAGCTCAAATTGCTGAAAAAGTTAATGCTGGTTCTGATAGAAAGGTGTCAGAACACAAAGTGCATTGCAGATTGTTGTGTATGGGGCTGCGTAGCCGCAGACCAGTCAGGGTGCCTATGCTGACCACTGGCCAATGCTGAAAGCACCTACAATGAGCACGTGAGCTTCAGAACTGGACCACAGAGAAATGGAAGCAGATGGCCTGGTCTTATGAGTCACAGTTTCTTTTACATCACGTGGGTGGCTGGGTGTGTATGCGTTGCTTACCTGGAGAACACGTGGCACCAGGATGCACTATCGAAAGGCAAGGCCGGTGGAGGCAGTGTGATGCTCTGGGCAACGTTCTGCTGGGAAACCTTGGGTCCTGCCATTCATGTGGATGTTACTTTGACACGTACCACCTACCTAAGCATTGTTGCATACCATGTACACCTTTTCATGGCAACGGTATTCCCTGATGGCATTGGCCTCTTTCAGCAGGATAATGCGCCCTGCCACAAAGCAAAAATGGTTTAGGAATGGTTTGAGGCACACAACAACGAGTTCAAGCTGTTGACTTGGCCTCCAAATTCCCCAGATCTCAATCCAATCGAGCATCTGTGGGAAGTGCTGGACAAACAAGTCCGATCCATGGAGGCCCCACCCCGCAACTTACAAACCTTCAGAGGTCTAGTGGAGTCCATGCCTCGACGGGTCAGGGCTGTTTTGGTGGCAAAAGGGGAACCTATACAAAATTATTATTTTTATGCTTTAAATTTAACTAAATTAAACCTGATCATTTTAACAATATTCTGCATTGGACAAAACAAGTTTTGTATGATCTGATTTAAAAGTTATATTTTTCTAGGATCTGTAAACATCATGTTTATTCAACACACAGTTGAGGAGTTTTTAAATAATGATTTACTTTGCTCTTATGTCTTTAATAAATAAATAAAAATTACATTTGAAAAATGACTTTCTTTAAATGAATGTTACTTCAAACTTCAGGCATAGCATGGGCTACAATGACAAAAAGAAATTCCAGAGAAGCAGATCTTCAGTTCTTTAGCATGAACCAGCTATGATGGAAACACATTGTTTAACATTCTATTTTCTTGTGTATCAAACATCCTGAAATATGTTATTCTGCTATTCTCCTCAAGAGCATTATTAATCTACAACATA
Source organism: Hiodon tergisus (assembly GCA_025775045.1). Classification (NCBI taxonomy): domain Eukaryota; kingdom Metazoa; phylum Chordata; class Actinopteri; order Hiodontiformes; family Hiodontidae; genus Hiodon; species Hiodon tergisus. The sequence goes on from JAOVYW010007995.1 coordinate 9,773, forward strand.
AAACAGGTAGCTTTGGACATGCTTAAACTTTATTGTGGTAGGCAGCTCCCTGTTGAGCAAGACTTTCATGTGAACACGTGCTCTCAGGAAAGAGCCATTTTAATTAACTCAGCTCAGCTCAGCCAACTGTGTACACTTTTGAAGATTGTCAAAGACTGACGTCTTTCCAGGTTTTAGAATATCTGATTCATATAACCCAACTTCTGAGTGCTCTGGCTGCCCAATGTATTTTAAAAAAATTAATAAAATAAAAACTGAGTGAACAGCAAAACTATAGAAATATGTAATTTTTTTATCATTCGATGTGAAAGATGTTGTGGCAGATCGGACCGTGCTCGGTTGTGAGCAATCAGACACGGGGGAAAAGTTTTCGGCTGTTTGTGGCTTTTATTAGGAGATTTAACCAAACAAGAAACCTCAACAGTGATAATATTCCAGATGACAGAATGTCATGACATGACAATTAGTTCAAAATTCTAATAAACTTTCAATACCGACTTTGTTAAACGAACCAAGAATATCCTGTGTTCTTGTCATGCAGTCAATGACATCAAGGGAATACCACATATGTCGATGTGCAGACAACTTGTGAGAGATATATTTATGTGTTTGCTCCTGTTTATACATCCACTATGCATTGACCGTCTGTTCCAACATTGAGACTACGGCTTTTT
>JAOVYW010008002.1:0-10442 GCA_025775045.1 Hiodon tergisus
ATCCTCTCCCTACTACTGACACGAACATACCCCACGTATCCTCTCCCTACTACTGACACGAACATACCCCACGTATCCTCTCCCTACTACTGACACGAACATACCCCACGTATCATCTCCCTACTACTGACACAAACATACCCCACGTATACTCTCCCTACTACTGACACGAACACCAAAGCCTCTGGGAGGTTCCAGCACAAATGCCCATGAATATTAAAACAACCAATGGCAAATGGCATGAAAACAACGGCACTTACTTCCATCTTTTCAATGCATAAATATGGTCTCTATATCATCACTACAACAAACAGCCGCTGAGCGCCCTTGTCATGGATTACATACATAATAATAACATACATAAACCACTGTTAATCAACGTGTCTTTCTGGCACGCATCACTACTGCAATAGATATTGGTAGTTACGGAGGCAAAAGAAAATAAGTTCATATCTTGCAGTGTCCTTGGATATCTTTTTAGCCAAAGGTTTTCAGTGCATCTGTCGCTATCTGAGCGGACTCCAAATTCTGGTTGAAGCAAGCCGGATGTGTCGTAATTTGAAGTAGAAGACAGGCGTTCACAGCAAATAAACACAACGGCTAGCTATGTTCTGTATAATTTACAAAATAACCATTAGAAAAATTATGACAACCCCTTAGCACAAAGCCAACAAGCAAGCAGAAAGCTCAGAATTTTGTCAAAAAAGGGAGGAAAAAAAAAGGCTTAATACGGAAAAAAGGCTTTTGTGCATCTTCGCTCTTGGAGTAAGCTGGCAAAGATGAAAACACGTTGAAAGGTTGCCACGCAGATATAAATATCTAAGCCCATGAGCTACTGCAAACCCGCATGTCCTCATCCATCTTCCAAAGTCAAAGAAAAGAGAAGAGAAGAGAGTTAAACTGGCACCAAGCAGAATGGCAACCCCCATTTCAATAGGGTTTAACCCTAACCATAACCCTAACCCAACCCCCATTTCAATAGGGTTTAACCCTAACCATAACCCTAACCCAACCCCCATTTTAATATGGTTTAACCCTAACCATAACCCTAACCATAACCCTAACCCAAACCCCATTTCAATAGGGTTTAACCCTAACCATAACCATAACCCTAACCCAACCCCATTTCAATAGGGTTTGACCCTAACCATAACCCTAACCCAACCCCCATTTCAATAGGGTTTAACCCTAACCATAGCCCTAACCTAAACCCCATTTCAATAGGGTTTAACCCTAACCCAACCCCCATTTCATTAGGGTTTGACCCTAACCATAACCCTAACCCAACCCCCATTTCATTAGATTTCATGGTAGAAGAGAGGCAGCTTTTCTAAGAATGTGAAGACTGACACTGGTATTGGCACCTGGAATATAAACTATACAGGTTTCTCTGGATAAGAAAGTCTTGGGATCTGCTAATAAATTAGGTACACTCCTGTTGAGAGTATATAGTGCTGTGTCCCTATTGCACGTTTATCAGCTGTAGTAGTCACACCCGTAACATTGATCTCAAAAACTAAATTCAACGCAGTTTGGGTCACTCTAATCCCATGGGGGGATACACTAATATCTCCATAATGTCACGCGATGGAATGTGCATTTTATTTGACAAACTCAATACACAATTTTTAGGTATGCTGCCATGTTACATGTAACTGCCAAATTGGTCTGTATCGTTTCCCCCAAAACTTCGCCTTATGACAAAGCTGGACATCTTTGCTGACTATATAGGAATTTAGCAGGGCAGGTGTTGGTTCTTTTTGCTAAACGTTTTCAAAAGCTTAAACTGTAACAACATTTTCTACAGTTTAATCAGCGATGATGAAACAGAGCCTTGGGGAAATAGAGGTGGACAATAAAGGGTGTGTTTTGGTCGTAGCGAGATAGCTACTCCTAATTTAAGCGACAAACTTACCAAATTACCAGGCATGTCTGAAACCGTTTACTGGTACAGCAGCTGGTTAGTTTTAAAGTATAAAGACGTGGAGGTGTCGTGAAATCTGCCCACGGGACGATTCACCCTCCCCACTAATATGTATTACCACTGAGCCTGATTTTACTATGGTCGACACCATCAACGCTTACAACGGTGTCATTAAAAACATTGAAATAATGAACAAATGGTAAATCCTCCGTGAACCCCTTGGTTTTAATAAATCTTTGCAATGACTTATTGTAAACATCTAAGATTTCCTACGATTAGTAACTCTGTAATATCAGTCATAATTAATACAGAAAAAGTGGACCCAAATTAGTCTTTTCTATTATAAGTTAGCATAAGTTTGCTGACATTCCGCAAACATTCAAAATTCCATGGTAACTACATCACACATTTGATCAATATACTGCAAATACAGTTTCGTGTAGCATACTGGTTGCGGCAAAAACTGTTCAATACAATTGTAATTATTTTATTTTTTTAAATAGCGTAATTTAACACTCAAAATAACTACTAATTTAGAATATCTGAGTTAACGTCGATAAGTATTACTTTAACAACTAGACACCTTACCTCTCTTTAGTTACTTTCTTTTTCTGTGTCGATTCCCTGTTTAAAAATCAATTAAAACTTTATTTATTTCGCATTCTCTGGTCACCTCAGTTTCAAGCGGTATAGCTACAACACGCACAAGGTGCGTACTCAAATCAAGCTAAAAACGTAGTAAGGTTTGCAATGCTGCAGAGATCTATCATAGTAACAACGAAAAGTATCAACATAGGTCTTAAAGGGCGTGGTAAAGGCAAACAAGTCTTCGCCGACTTTTTTCTTCAAGTTTGATAACGATCTTCAGAAGTTTCCACTGATGGGTAGTTATCTAAAACGTTTACACGGATATTAGATTCTGGTCATTTTTTACTAGTTAATTCAACAAAGTACCTTCATTTCACCTTTATATCAACCGAGACAGATGGTGTCAAAAACGAATTTCGCCCCCTTTGATGACGTTAGGATTTACAGCGCCCCTGCAGAAACCCAAAACATCTTTGGAAAACGACATTCAGTGAATCAAGTTGCTCTGGATCAGACCGTATAGCAAAGAATTATTGACTATAAATTCACTTTTGAATGTGTGCTTGTGCTTTAGCATGCAGTACAGTAGACATTATGTTAGTCTTTTTCTAAACAGCAGTCACCATACTTTATGCAAGGTATTTTAACAGTAATTATTAAACGATTCAGTGTTTACAAAATAATAACGATCTGTTCTGTCAATTAGCAAAACTGTTATTAAATTAAAATGTATCTCACATATTAAGACTTGAAAGTGGAACACTGACAGGATAATGTACCTCTTGGATGGGTTTGAATGCAATTTATTGGTTTGTGTATGAATAATTCACTCCCATTATGTGTGTTGTAACATCAACCTTCACATACTATGTTTCTGAAAAAATATTATTAAAATATGAAGAAAGCACACCAGCCTTAGCCTTTTTTTCTAAGCGAGAGAGAGAAAGAGAAAGTCAAACACAACACATTATGGATCACATGGCATCAGAAGAGTGACTGCTCCTGCCACAGTGCTTCACTTCCTGGATGAGGAAAATGTCGGTTCATTTTAGTGTGTGAACACCCGTCCCAGGATACATACACATGTGCATGTTCCCCACGGTACATAAACACCTACACACTAATTACATTTGTAAAGGACAGAGCATTCCAAATGACAATGGCAAACGACATCTCCGCCTTCAGGGGGTCATTTTATTGTAATTTATTAAATCATGTGAACTTGATTTGAAAGGATCAGTTTGTCATAAATGCAGCTTGGACTCGCAGTGCAGCCCTTGTTTTTTTTTTTTTTACTTCCCATGTGAGAATTTAGACAACCTCTCTTTCCCTGAGAAACAATCTCCTGCTGATGTAGACAGGAAGTATGCCAAAAGGGAAACAGGAAGTGTCTGAGACAATACAGATTTGAGAAGTGGCCCAGAGGCAGAGTTACACACATAAGGAAATCTAGATATCATTAGCTTTACCTCCAATCACACAAATATGGATTACTTGTTTTGTTTAAATGTTAACTAATATTTCTAGTTCAACAGTGATAATACCATTTTACATATTAATTCGTTTTATTCTTTGGTTGATGGAAGTGCTTGCAGAAATCCACAAAAAGTACATACTTTGCTTTCTGCCAAGTACTATCAGAACAGTTGATGGGTTAAAAATGTGCCATTTTACATATTTGGTTTAAGCAGAATATCTTCTAATTGAGGGGTATGACTAAGCAGAAGCTTGAAAAGCCCTCTAGTGGAACCAGATGGTATCTTTTCATTTCTTGCTTTTTCCGCTCTTCCCGAGGACTGAAAGAGAAGAAAGGGCTCTCACACATTAGCACTGCATGTCTGCTGCCCTACCTTTGTGAATGAGATTATAACCAGGGGGCAGTAAGCTGGGTTGTTCACAGGAAACAAACATAACTGAAAACAAATGAAAGTTGGCAAAGAGTCCAGTCAGCTTTGCAGTAAATAATTTCCTTCTCAGTTTGAACATCATTTCCCCTTTCGTGAACTATTGTTAGCATTCTAATGGAGCTGTGCTTGAGGGTACATTAGCACAGCGCTTGAGAGGAACGTTAGCACAGCGCTTGAGGGTACATTAGCCGAACCATATTTAAAAGCAATCATGAGTTGGTGAATGCTGACTGTATAACGTCAGCAAACATTCCTTTCAGTTTTGTGCTATGACCATTGCAAATAAGGCAAATTCAAATTCATAAAGCTGTGTCTTCATGCCATTTTCATGGAAGTAAATGTTGAAATGTTCTGGTTTACAGCGTAATATTCTGTTTAATAATGGCAAAGTAGATTATATATATATATAGATCTGGTAACTTAATGTGAGGTGTGTGGTGCAACTAAAATAGGAACTTGGCACTTGTTAATATTCATACCCCCAGCAGGAAACATTGTCTTCCACCTCCCTTTTTCAGAACTTAGAATATTACAACACAGACACAAAAAAAAGAACAAACCGTCACAAAAACGTACAGTTAATAAGAAGTCCACAAACCACATATTTATTTTTGTATTTCAAAAGAGCAGGCCGGAAAGTGAAACTAAGGGACAGAGGACACACGGACTCGCTGCACAGACCGTGAGCCGACACAGCCACTAAGCTCTGAGTTGTCTTCCTTCTTGTCAGAGAGCAGGAAGAGGATGCCTGTGTCAGGGAGGGGACGGGCTTTCACATGCGGTGGGTTTCATACCATTTGCCGTCATACACTTAGACCAAACTTCTTCTGGGGCACTAGTAAAGGGAAAACAATTTACAAACCATATTTACACTGGCAAGCCATGTCAAAACATTGTTTATAGTTCTTAATCTGCATTATTTAAGTAACAGGCAAAATTCCAAACTAATTTATTTTATTTTTTGTTTGAGTTATAAAATAAACTGAAGGAATAAACCTAACTAGGAGTTACTAATCTGTAATTGAAAAAAACATGCTAAACATGCTAACATGTATATTGTTTGTTAAAATATAAATTAGCCCTGCCTTAACTATTTTATACATGCACAAAATATATTTAATAAATTTCCTATCAAGGAATTATATCTGTCTATTTAATTGATTATAAATAGAATAATTAGACTGGATTTCTTTCTACTTTTTGTCTATTGCTTTGACTGGTCTGTAAGCAAAACAAGAGGCAGACATCATACTCTGCTGTCCAAAAGTAAAAATACGGTACTTAATTGTCAACGGTAAAACCATGGCACACAAGGGTCAAAAGACTAAAATAAACTACATGAGGTGAAACCACAGTATCTAAGTGAAAACATATACAAAACTAGGTTGTAGCTAAAATTCTCCCCCTCGATTTGGATTTTCGAACAATCAGAAAATACCTTAGTACAAGATTAATCCTGTAGTCAGGTGTTTGCGTCAGCGTGTGTTACTAATTTGCACACTGTGAGTGATATGTCTGGTTTATCTTGTTTACTGCAACTCACAGGATGACAGCCAAACTGGTGTGGCCAGGAATCAATTGAATGGCATTTTGGGTTAGGGTTAGGGTTAGTCATCATTTTTAAAACAGATATTCTGGGTGTTAATTGCAACAATATTATGCCCCCCCCCCAATCTGGAATAATGAGCAGATTGGGATGGGGGGTGAAATATGTTGCAGGACTGAGCACGGCATGAGTATGTGAACCTATCAAATAGAGTTTAAACATTCGGTTGCATGGTTACTTCTGACCAGACCTGACACCGAACAGGAAGCTGTTTACACACATACACGTGGTAGACAACCAGTGTAAACGTTTCTCAGCTTTCAGTGTGCTAATGTAGTGATCCCAAGCATAGCGAAGGGTAAATAAATAAAAGGTTTTGGTCTCTGAGTGGCAATGCTGTGGTCGGCCCTCTGCCCACCGCCACCCGCTGCCTTTGTGAGCCTCAGCACAAGGAGCCGTTTGTGTTTGTGAAGAAACAGCAATTTATCACCAGCACGCCCAACACATTCCATTGTCCCACAGCTTCCAAAACGCCACAACACTTAACCAGATGTTGACGTTCTACTGTGGAAAGGTTCCCTCAAGGAAAGTAAGTGATAGCGACCAGACAGCAAAGGAGTCCCAGCCACTGAGAATAGGCTATTGAATCGTAACACCACCACAACACCTTTGACAAGAACACAAATCAGGTGCATGGCATTCTCCGAAAATAAGCAAACGCTTTGGTGGAGTTCCCCAGGCCAAACTGTTTATACTCTCAACAAAAACAGACTCAAGCCATTTAAAAATATCTCAAACTGCTGACAAGTTTCATACAACCGGAACAGTGAGAAAAGCTAAAAAACGAGACAGATTAAAAAGCTGCAGCACAAATCTGTCGTGCAACACACTATGTACAACATGTGTCCCTGCACACAAACACACACACACACACACACACACACACATATGTATATATACAGTCAGTAACTGGTTTCGTCTTGCAGGTTTTACTGAAGGGCCTCCTCGTCGTCACTGTGCTGTGACTTCTCTTCACTCAGGCCACTCTCATCAATGTTCTCCAGCGAGTCCGCCCTTTGTAGGGTGAGGTCGCCTACACTGATGCATGGTAGTGTGTTCTGTTCTGGGTACATCCAGGGTTTCAGGCTGGGGTTGTGTTTTCGCTTCCACTCCGGGTACTTCTGGCAAGCCTTGTAGATCTTTTTCATTGCCTGACAAAGAGAGACAAGGGTCAGAATGACTACCTGCGGTAACAGCAGCTCACCCAATACACGTGTTTGCAGCAGCTGATGAAATTCTTTAAGATTCATGCCTCTGTGCATATCTGACCATAGATGGTGACACAATGATTTCAACATTGTACTTCTGTACAGGGAATATGTTGATGATAACTAATAATTTGCTTTTTTTAAATAAAATAAAAACTAAACAATAGTAATTGTGCCATTCGAATCCAATAAAAAACTGTATTTTGTATTACGTTAACAGGACATTTAACCACTAGATGGTAGCATAAGGTAATAATAATATTAAACCTGGTGAACGCCTGAAAATTGAGTTTTTGACTAATGCTTCAGGTTTAAGTGCTGCATTTATCCAAATGTTTTAATTATTTGAAAGCCGTTCTGAATGATCATTACGAGACGCATGCTTTAGCAAAAACTGCCAGAAAAGTAAGACAATGATTTTTAAATTATGGTGATTTTTCACAATGGAATAGAACAATTTATTGCTGAAGATTTCTAATTGTGCAATTTATACACAATTGGATTTGTTTAGTCAGTAATGCTACTAAAAAACAGTGTGGTGTGTATGTTCCAAAAACTCAGACTTTTTATGACCATGTCATTCATACAGCTAAGCTACCTAATGTAACAAAATAATGACTCAAAAACCCTCAAGTTAAGATTGATTCTGTATCCCGAAGCAGGAAGTGAGGTAAGTGTGGGGCGTTGTGCAACATCAATTTTTAAACACGTATGGAAATTACTATTATATATTATATATCTATTCCAAGACTCCTTGGGTTGTGTGCGTTAAAACACACTAATTTTTGAGATTCCTTGCTTTAAAGATGTAGATTGTAGAAACAAGATTTAGAACTACATGCTGTTCCCAACTGAATGAGAGTCAGGACACAAGATTTAGAACTACATGCTGTTCCAAACTGAATGAGAGTCAGTTAACAAGATCTACTCCATGCCATTCTGATAATGAGATATGCCACTCTAACAATATGTTACCTTTGGGGCCACAAACTGCGAAACCTTATTCACCACCCACTTGGGCAAGGAACCTGCAATGAAAACAACATCACACAATATTTGGCCTAAATCTAAAAAATTCCCTTCATAAAAAATAAAACATACCTAAACACATGGGATTCATTTAGTCCTAAGCCTAAGTAAAATACATATTACAAACACCATCTTCTATGTCAACAAAAAAAAAATTGTTTACAACAATTTCTCATTATACTCTGCTACCAGTGGCAAGTGACCTCTAACCAGCAGGTGGTTGGTTCAAATCCTTGGAGGGGCATTACTTTTGTGCCCCTCAGAAAGCCACTGAAACTTAAAGAGTTTAGAAATATTCAACAGTAGAAATGGAGGAAGCTCTGCAGGATAAAGTCAATTGCAGAGAGAATTTGAAAAGAAAAAAATATGAAAGTTTCAATAATAATTCACATATTCCTTTAAACTGATTTTTTTGACTTACTAACTTACTAAAGCAAACAACTCTTACCTTTCGGGTCTACCTGTGTCAGGTAATACAGAGTGCAGCATTTGGCGTCATTGGATTGAATCAAATAACCTGTCAATAGTGACACAGCTCTCACATAATCCTTTTTTGGTGGATATTGCTGGAAGACAGTGAAAACATTAACCTAGGAGTTAACTAGTACACTGTTTAGATGTTCCTTATAAATCAGATATGACATCTATCCTGCATTTTCTATGGAACGTTATCACAAAACAGTTCACTAACATTTTAAATAATACTATTTGTACTAACTAACTATCCTTACCCGCTAGTCCACCCCCTTTGTATGATTTAAAAAGTGTACCAGATTACATCTCCCTTTCCTATTCTGCATATTAGCTATCATTGATTTGCATGATGCAGTCTTCAGAGTTTGAGCCACTCTGTTGGTTTTGGAGTATCTGCACTCTTCGTATCTTAGTATCGGTCTAGGCCCCATAAGAAAACTCACCCAGGCAAAACCAGATTCCTTTTGCCCCACAAAATAAGATTGAGCATTGTCCTTCTTTAGCAGTAATTGTTGCAGAAGGACATCATTTTGACACAAGCATAGCTTCTGACTTTTGCCGATCAATCGTGATAGCCTTAATGTGGAAACATTTTAGTTGTGTTTAAAACCAGGGGAAGTGACGCATATATAAACTGTTTTTGAATATGACTATAAAACTTTAACCCAAAAGCTTCTCTATAGACCAGTGTTAATGTAGGGGTAAATACGTCGATATTCCTCTTATAATATTCAAATGGGAAGCCGTCTATTCCTGGTGATTTTCCAGACTTCACTGTGGTCTCCTGACTTCAAATCCCAATACAGGAACATTCAAATCCACCATTTGATCTTGGGACAGACCAGGAAGCTATATTCTAAAGAAGGCCTTCAATTTAGCTGGTTTATAAAGAGTTGAAGTCACAAATCACATTGTTGATATCTTCTGTAGATACCTCCAAACATTAAATAGCCGTTGTTACAAAACTAGCAGCTTTTGTATTAGTTGTCAAGCCAAATATTTACCAGCTTTTCCCCCCATTCATAGAAGTGTGTCCTTATTGTAAACATTGAATTTTCAGCCTTCTTATTATAAATGTAATGCAATTGAAACTTCAGAACAAAATAAGTTTCAATAAGTATTTTGTTCCAGACTAACAATGTAATTCCCTCATCCGGCCCAGAGTCATGCTTTCCATATCCATCTCTCGAAAGGTAGGCCATGTTATTCTATTTTAATTACAGTGTGTCCTAATTCATGGTCTGAATGGTTCTCTATGGTCTCATGATGATCTCAGAAGCTCTGTCCCCGCGAACTCAGCTCGCGCATCCGTTTAACCGCCTGCTCCTTCGTCATGTCAGGACAGAATGATAGCTCCTCTAGTGCATCCTCTTAGCAGTGGCAAGCACACCCTCTCTCTCCCAAGGTCCTTGAGAAAACGGATTACATTGAGTCTCTGCGGTTGATTCTCGCGTTGATTCTCATTGGTGCTAGAGAGCTGTGGATTAATTGAAGCTGTGATTCACCCAAGCCCCCCCGCGATGATTTGTTAGTTGTCATTTTAGCATGTGTGCATGTTGCTGTTGCTGTTGCTGTTGCTGTTGTTGTTGTTGTTGTTGTTGTTGTTGTTGTTGTTGTTGTTGTTGTTGTTGTTGCTGTTGCTGTTGCTGTTGCTGTTGCTGTTGTTGTTGTTGTTGTTGCTGTTGCTGCTGCTGTTGCTGTTGCTG
>JAOVYW010008003.1:0-10441 GCA_025775045.1 Hiodon tergisus
GAAAATGGAGAGATTTAAAGACAGGAATGAGATTAATCCCAGGAGACACACTGTGGAAAAAAGGTTCGAAAGGAATCCGCAGAAACGTCCTCAGACTAGTTAAAAGTCCAGCGAGGTTTAGCTCAGAGCAGCGCTGAATGGAGGGTAGAAGTTTGGTTTCAGGTCGAAAGGCTCGTCTGGTTTTCAAACTGTTTTAATGCCCAGATTTAAAAAAAGGGTGCTTTTTAATCACAACTCTTAGCGCAAAACTCAAAACAGATCATCAAAACCTTAATCAGCATCCTCAATAAATACAGCTCATATAAAGTAATTGCCTTTCACACAATATTACTGATTCTCTTCTCATTTGCTTAAATATATATTGACCATCACTTAATCCAACCACTCCTAACTGTTCGGTAAACCCATAGATTTTTAACTGGTTTGTCTACTATATATGGACATTGAGAACTACTGACTGAAAATGTATGTTTGTAAAGTATAAACACCTAAATAACATACATAATAACCAGACATAACAACAACTCTTTAATTCATGTCACATGGTGGTGGTAACCATATAAAAGCGGTTCTGGGAGCACTTTCGATCTCTTTACACATGAAGCGGACAGGTCGTGGACACGCGGCATATTTCTCTTCAACTGCCTTCTCCGTCAGGGATTAACACAGCCATTCTGTAAAATTTGAGCACCGTGCGGTCATAGTTTTATAAATAGCTTAACAGTGCTTAAACCCGTTTTTACGTTTTTAAAGTTACACCGGCAATTTGGGATTAGCTTAGACCCTTATTCGGGACGAACAGGACACGTAGCTAGAAGGTCAGGGGAGACCTACTGGGGAGGTGACGTCACTTTAAATGACTGGAAATACTGAAATTATTGACAAAAAAAACATCATAAATGCTGCAATTTCCTGGAATGGGGGGGGGGCGGGGTTGTACTATACAGGGATCCAAATCCAGTTTAGAAATAAGCCTCCAACACAGGGAACTACAAAGAGTTTCTACCAAAGGGAGACAGCTAAACCCACACAGAGAAACCCGTTAATTAACACAAGAGGAAAACCCAGAGGCAGATGGACAAATTGGCCCCTCGTGCCCAAAAACCTTAATTTCCTCTAAAAAAAACGACCTAATCGTCTTGGTAACGAGCGGCACCAATGTCTATCACCCAGCCTCATTGAACATCAAAGGATAGGAACCCGAGGTAAGCAGCAGACTGTGGCGTCTGCCAGGAGGCAGGGGGCGCCACTGTCCCCCCAAGCCACCCTCAATCACTTAGTTCCACATCCACCCATTGACCTCATCCAATCAGGTAGCAGCCTTAGACACAGACGTACTTCCTGTGGCCATCGGGAGTGGGGCGGTTCAGCTCTGCTTTTTTAGAGCTGTCGAAGGACATGGGGCAACCGTTAGTTACGATACAGAACAAGAGAACTCTATTCCCTCCCCGAGGAAGCAATTTGAACGGCGGGTTGTATCTAACGGATGCCTAAGTAATGTTTATAACACAGTTTTCACACAAACAACAACAGAAACTTACACGAGGGGGGAATAAAATAAGTTAAATTACGATTAAATTACCAGTGTGCCCAAATTTTAACAGTGTGTGTTTAGAAGAGGCTTATGTGCGCCGTGTCAGTCACATAATTTTACAAATTGTAATTAGACGGGCAGAACCTCAAGATTTTGTGAATAATTGGAAAGAGGGAGTTATTACCATTGCTACTATCATAATTTTTTTTTAAAGGGCACTTTTGTGCGTTTGCAACACATAGTTTATTTATGCCAACAACGGCAACTGAATGGAAGTTACAAGAGGGAAAGATTTAGGGCAGTCAGACAGACAAGGGGACGTAAAGTTGAGAAACTTTTCGAGCATTAAACTACTGAATACTACTGCTGAGGTGATTCTATTTCAGTTTGCGGTCATTTTATTCAATGAGACATGACGGAGACAGAAATGACTCAGAAAATGCAAAGAGGCCTTCAAGCCTCTGACTAGATTTTTACAAGCAAGGCTGGAATTACAATGGCTGTTATTTTTATACTTTCATATAAAATAAAGACATAGAAAAAAATTAATTATGCTGTGTTATAACTACAGCTCATTATTGCCCTGCGTTATCTGCCAACAGCAAAGCCCTAATAAGGCCTAAATGCAATGTATTTGCAGTTATTGCCTTAAAAAATGTAGGGTTACGGAATGCAGTTAAGAGCCTACATGTGGCAAATTAGTGAATGAGACCTGCGTGAGATCATGTAAACTAGACCTTTGATTTTATGACTATAGTTAAGCATGTTGTGTCATTTTGAAATGTATTACTGGAAATTATTCTGAAATCCTTGCATAGACCGCCACTGGTGACCTTGTGACACCCGAAAAACACATTTGATCCAACACAGGACCGCGAGGAACAGATTTTTGCCATCCTTGTTAGCCTTCAACAAAACGCATTCCAACATCAACAGATGTAGCCAGAGACTCTTATTCCATCACACGTTACCAAGTCTGGCTATCACAAACAAAGTTAAACTCATCCTTATTCACGGCGAGTTTTCCCTCAATGATGTTTATTCGGTCTTTAAGGAAGTTAAACAAGTTCTGGTGATTGCTGTCAAAAAGGAGGTGGATAGCTTTGAAAGGCAGTGCAATGATGAAAGTTCGCTATTTCATTCAGACTGGCAGTTTATCTTGGAGCTGGAATCTGTCAGCGGTTTTCCGTCTATCTCCAGAGAAACCCGCCAAAACTCTCCTGGCTTACAGCGTTAACTAAAGCGTTGCTCTCATCCCGCATTGTGAGAGCTATTCAACTCCGTCAACATGTGTTCTAGAATGCAATCATCAAATAATTCAGCGACCCTAAGCAAAAGAAAAACAGGACGTTTCCAATGTTGTTTGTGTCTCGTCTTTGACAGCACTGTGACACTGATAAATGTGATACTGCATGGTGACGGCATGGCGTTACAGAGCCAATCTGTGAGCATTAAAACTTAATTATGCAGGAGGGAGGCATTAGCTTTCAGCCGGTTTGACAGAATCCTGAGCCCCAGACTAGGGTGACTTACTTGTAGTTATCGTCTTCCACAAACTTCTGAAGCTCCTCGATGTAGCGGACCGACATCAGGTACTTCTGCACATGTGGCAGTGTCACCAGGTGATCTATAACAGGGCACAGACACAGTGTGTCACCAGGTGATCTATAACAGGGCACAGAGAGAGTGTGTCACCAGGTGCCAGGTGATCTATAACAGGGCACAGACACAGTGTGTCACCAGGTGCCAGGTGATCTATAACAGGGCACAGACAGTGTGTGTCACCAGGTGCCAGGTGATCTATAACAGGGCACAGACAGAGTGTGTCACCAGGTGCCAGGTGATCTATAACAGGGCACAGACAGAGTGTGTCACCAGGTGCCAGGTGATCTATAACAGGGCACAGACAGAGTGTGTCACCAGGCGCCAGGTGATCTATAACAGGGCACAGACACACACCTGGCTCACACCTGCAGCTCATAGACGATAACAACCCCTGCCCTATTCTTAAATTTACTCACTCTCTGAAGGCCTATTTAAAAAGTGGTTACCTTGGGCCAGCTGCAGTCAAGTCGAGAACTCTCGAGTGACACCGGCACGTCAGACAAACGCTGTCCTCTTTCAGTCTGAGCATTCTGTTGCTCCCTAAGTGCCGCGCCACGGGGTCAGTATAGCTATGTCCGAGAATACCAGCCTCAAGCTCCCCACAAGTCGAGGAAACCCGGAAGGGGGCTCTGGAGAGCGTGCTGAGACCCCGTCCCAAAAAAACCCCCACACACTTCTGAGGGGTCCTCTTTCACTCCAGCGAGACTTGGCATGGTGATTGGAGGGGTGCGTGGTTCTCACTGACCGTAGCTGCAGGACACCTGAAGGTCGGAGATGACCCGGAGAAGATTGTTCATCTGGTTGGTCCTCTGCTCCGTCTCGATGATGCTGCCGGAGGCCGGGTAGGCCGAATCGATGTAGATCATGTCAAACAGGTAAATCCCTGCAGAGGAGAGAGGCGAGACAGCCGTTAACCGCCGGCACCGTTAACATCTCCGGCCTACGGTAAACTCCGGCTACAGCACATGGTGAACGTGCTCAAAATCATTGTATTCCATTCAACACCAGGCTATACCAGGGCATGCGCTGCAGGTCAGCCCCGTCTTAACAGGTTTTACCAGAACGAGCTGCTTCTCTTGTCTGTCGCCACTATATTCGACTAATTCAATTTGGAAAGGAGAAACAGGAAAGCGACTTCCTCATATGCTATGTCCCAACGCTTAATGAAATAAACATTCTCGCAATTTAGACAACATGGGAGTGTGCAACTTCCAGACATCCAATCCATCATTGTCTTTTTACAGCTCTGTGTAGAATTTCTTTCATCCTTCCTACGATGCTGACTCAAAAGATGAGTTGCTGTATTTTTTTTTTTTTTTTAAGAGAGGAAGTCTTAACTGTACTTAATCCAGAGCTAGTTCCTAGTGTACTCTGTATTCTGCAAAATCTTTCAGGGGAGAAAAATGTTTAATGTTTTTTGACAAATATTTGGACTATGCCAATCGTAAATGCCATCCCAGGAGCTGCAGTTAATATGTTTTCAGTCTGATAGCCAGTTCATATAGACAATGCAATGAATAACGTCTTTTGTTTAGCAAGCTTTTGTTTCGGATGACACAGCCCAACCGTAGGGGGGGGGCGGTCGTTTCGGGGCACCCACTGTGAGTGGCGAATGTGCTCCTCCACCCACTTCAGTGTCAGTTTTCCAAAACACCAAACCTCTGGATGGGTTTTTAACCAAACACAATGAGTATTCACATACATCACGTAGATTCCCTCATGTGGAACGTTTATATTCAAAACGCCTCCTTTTCACATTCGGCCAAAAATAAATAAATACATTTAAAAAGCCATTAATTTACAAAGTTTTAATAGGGATAGCATGACAACTATGCTAAAAATACTGTCCATAGAGGGCCAAACTATCAGAGCATCTGTGGCCCATTTTAACACAATTTGTTCCATATGCAGCGATAGCCTATCCAACTTTAACATGGGCGGATACAAAATTAAGGTCAAATGAAACACTTTTGGATAGTTGTCAAATATAAGACCTAACTAGCTTCTGTCAGCAGAAGTGTCATTTTAAATAAACGCTATCGAACCCTGAAAAGATCTTTCAGTGCATAAACATAAGATCAGTTTCTGCTGCCGTGTCACATGTGGTGTAACCTTACCCCTGCCACTGGGAGGTGGAAAATCAGCTAAATCTGTGCAAATGCAAACTATGACAACATAGTCATGAAATTATGCCTTTTTTCAAACACAAACCAAAAGTGGTACTAGAGATGAACAATTCTGTAAGGAGGCAGGTTAAAATTGGCCGTATCAGAGCATGGTGGTAAATGTAAGTGGCTGGTCAGACCATATTTAGGTGGTGCAGCTTTGCAGTAGCTCATGTTGACAGTGCTGGATTTTCCACAGTGTACGGTGTCCTCCTGCGGTCAAAACTGGGAAAGACAAAAGGGCAAAGCTTCAAAGTCATTTGTCCACTTCCAGTATTTATTATTTCTACTTATTAAAGTAACCTATCTGGTGAAAGCCTTTCACATTTTACATTTTCGTTGCTCAGCAGACGCTTTTATCCAAAAGCGACTTGCAATTTTTGCATTCATCCACTTCTACAGCTGTATATGTTACTGAAGCAATTCAGGTTAATTACCTTGACCACAAAGGGTACAACAGCTGCGGTGGGACTTGAACCAGCAACCTTCCGGTTCCAAGCCTGTCACCTGAACCTGTTTAAACCTGTTCTTTGCAACTCGTTTCATAACAATGCAGTAAAAGCTACTTGAATGAGAGTGTGCGAAGATAACTTGTCTTGAACTAATTTAAATGCATCGACAGACCTTTGTGTTAGGGTTCTGAATTTTGGCCATTCACTGTGACCGGCATCTTCTCACAACATGTCTGGAATTGACATCAGGCACATTAATCACCATTGCGGGGAACCCTAAATCATTTTTTTCCCTGTAGTCGTGGGTGGGTCGTGTCTTAGCTATACACGCAGTTCTTAAAAAGAACATCAGAATCACATTTAATGTGACTAACAATGGTATCATCATTTCAGACTACCTGATGACATCATCATCCTATTTCGATAAGTCGGGTTCTTAGACATGCCGAACGGCAAGGGGTTTACAGTGAATTGCCACAACGGGGCTAGCTAAATATATTAAAACAAAGCAGCTAGCTTTCTGACGGCTAGTTGGTATCAGTATTGCCATAGCAATGCAGCTGAATGAGCAACAGCATCTTTAATCCTTTCTATTAGCAAACTAGTTAACAGACACATAAAAAACATATTTGGTTAAAAAATGACAAATAGTACAATTCCCAAAGTTGATTACTAGCCCGCACATCCCTGCAAAATGTTTACTAAATAATGCATACTTTTAACGTTATAATTCATAATGTTTACGTTATAATGCACAATGTTTACTGAAGCAATATCGCGATGTCTGACTTAGCAAAACTTTGTTAACAAAGCAGTGCCTGGCATCTGCTGAACTGCGATAAATCCACAGGGAAATAACAAATGGGCTCTCACAAGCCCTCTATTCGGGGTAACCAGGAGCGCCAGGTCCACAGGAAGGTCCGGCTGTTTCCCCTGTCTGAGTAATTTCCTCCCTCGGGGCAAACCTGAGGACTCAATCCGACCAGATCCCCCCAGCATTCCTCCACAGCGAGCGCAGCCATCTGGTGGATCTCACAGCAGGCCCCGAGCATGTTTTCCAGTAGGGGGCGCATTCTGTACCTGTCACTTTTTGTTTAACGGCCATCAGCTCCGACTCACACCTGGACAGAGTGTTCAGAAGCCCCACTGTGGCATGCTGATCGATGGGGACTCGTTTGGCTCTGACCTTTACACCGCCTGCAATGCCAGTTAACGAGCGTGATGTCATAGCGGTAAATCGCCAGAAGACAGCCGCCCAGAGGACGGGGGGGGGCAGAGAGGGCCAATCAAACGAAAGAGCCCTGTAAAACACATTAGACCTGACTATCGTACCCTGGGGCTACGTTCTGCCTCAGTCACGCAGTCACTCAGCAACCTCCGGTTATAGATTCAGTGCTCTCACTCAGGTAGGGTTCAGTCCCCTGCCTGTGATTACTTACACAACGGGGCCGAGAGAGTTCCCCAAAGACGAGGGCGTAACCAATTAAAACTAAACGCAGATCAATCCTGACAGTCGGTTCAGATGTGACAGAGTGGACTGCGGTTTGACACAGGCCTTTCTGCGTCTCTGCCACCCTGGTTTAAGGACGCCGGCTGTGGCCAGAGATTATCAATGTGGTTAACGTGATCCTAACCATTGCAGTCAGGCTAAAACCTTCCCCCTTCCAGCACAAGCGGAAAACCAAACTGGAATAATTAAGTATCGTATCGGATTTTTCTTTAAAACCAGTTAGTTGCAAATCATACAGCTGTTTGTATCCTCAAGCCTGAAAGGGCTATCATGGTGTTTCCCACACTAAACCGGTAAACTGAGATCGCCAACTCAAATCAGCGACTGCTTTACGGCGAACGTTCTCGACGGCTGCGCCTTCCGCTCCACAGCCACCTGCATCGCGGGGCTTTCATTAGCCCCGTGATCGCATTAAATTGGATTCCTGCATTGCCATTGGCTTTCTGACGGTCGACTGGATCTGTCCCTGGGCTCTCTAATTAGCTAGCTTTTTTTTCCAGCTACGCACGACAGAAACACACGGGCCGACTCTGTGGTGTCAAACGTAAACATTTGTTTTGGAAAAGTTTTTCCAAAAATAACTGACCATTCAGTGGTCAACAGTGGTCATTCCAGAGCTCTTTTAATTCAGTAAATGACAACACGCGATAAAACATTCTCGTTCTTTTATTCTTATTCTTCCGAATCGACTACAGCGCTGCTGCGCATCCTGTAAGCAGCATCAAAATTAATCTTCAACGTCTTCCACATCTCTCTTGACACGCCGTTAAATAAAAGTCGAAAGTTACAGCGGACGTACATCCCCCACCTGTGCACAATGAATGATAACCATTCTGCCGTGGCTGGTCCGTATCACGTGACGTTCAAAAGCCAATAAACGGTTCACGCTCCATTCCAAGAAGCAGGCTCTTTGTGAGAGGCAACCCAAGGTGTATCAGACTTTACAAGGTGTCTTTTTTTCCCTTTTTTACAGTTTTCCGTCTCAAGGATCAGAGGTGGCTAAAAAACACCACCACACAAAGTATTTGGCTAGCACCTGCCTCTAGGCTTTAACTTTGAGAGTCAGGTTTTATATATAAATGTAATAAATGAAACAGGTTTGTTCTCGCATAGAGAAATTGTATATACGTCCATTCCATTTGGCAGCACCTGATTATTAAACTTGGTTCAGGATTTGTTATACGATTAGGAGAACACCTGTAGGGTAACACAGCCAATTTGTTTAAAAAATAAAATAAAATAAAATAAAATAAAATCAGCTTTCATTAAGATTAAATAGAGTTATGCGTGTATCTCTCTCTGCTCTCACACCCGTCCGCATCTTGTTTTTCATTTTCATTTTCAACCCTGATCTGTTCATTTGTGGCACGATCAGCGTCTCATCCTAATTGTAAAAAGTCTTTCTTCATGAATTCACTGCAGGAATTCATGCAAATTCATTAACACAAGTTAACTGTTCCCAGCTTTCAACCCCATACACAAGACGGTGCTAATGGGAGTCTGTGGAAGTCCAGCCAACACTCTTATATACCACCCTAACCTGATGCTTCAGAGAAAACCATGCAACCTTCAGTTGTACAGCCAGGTAATTACAGAGCCCTCAAACGCCAGGCCTCTGGAACAGGTGTTGCAGAGAGCATCCGTTTAAAAAAGAGCGTAGAAGTGGGGCAGATCTGAAACTACTGCTACTAAGCCAAACCATTCAAAACAACCATCTACCCGGAGAACTAGAAAAAGGGCGGACTTCATAATTTCATAAACATGTGCAGCGACAGTGTTCCCATGCCACCGGTTCGCATCAACAGACAAACCGAAGCCAGGTTTGACCAATCCACTCTTTAAGTAGCAAACTTACACCACCCCCACCATCTGCTACCCCACAAACCCTTATAAGAAAGTTAAAAGAAAGAAAAAACGTTTATCGGAATTTAAAAATTCAGATTCACAAAAATGCGCCATTGAATGGTCATTAATCATGGCCCACAAGCTGAAGTTTTCTGTACCACAAGACCACGCATCTGCCCTTTTTTTTAATAAAATGCTCACCACAAAAAAACACTGCTGTTAAGGCTGAGTCATGTCAGTGTAGTAAATAAAAACAATATCAACAGACAAGATTTAGAGCACAGGGCCTTTGCAGCAGGAAAGGGCTTTTTCTTTGGAAAATTAACAAAGCCTAAACGAAAATGGCGCTTGGCCGTTTGATTTCAGGGGAACACAACAATGCTAAGCCAAGTTGGGGTAGAAACGTTGTCTACCTGCCATTGTAAATACGCTGTAATGGCGTTTACACAAATGCTGTAAGCTTTCTACAAGTCCCCTGGGAGCTGTATCACTTCACAGCAGGCTTTTCGCTGGACGCGGACGCTCTGGACACTGGTCTCTGTGGCGTCCAGGAGAAGACGGACATCGGACACCGCTGGTCTGTGGGATTTCCGCCAGGGGCCACGCTCAGTCCATGCAATGCCGATTTTTCTACCGAGAATCGGAGAGACAGAGCGCTTGTTTATCGCAGAACAAGCAGGGGCTGAGACCTGGCTTTATGGCTCGAATTAGGGGCGCATTCCTTTGGTTTGACTTCATCGGTGCGAGCAGTGCCTGCTGTCTGACCGAGGGCTGTAAACAGCGACTGCCTACATGTGAATGGCTTTTCCATGACAGTGCTCCGGGAGCGCCAGGGAGGGGCCGTGGACAGCCTGCGATATCCACCCACAGGGCTCCAACAGGGACATCATTCTGACACCACTGTGGGACAAAGGGAGCACCATTTACTGAACTGACAGAAATGGCCGTTAATGGCTCTTCCTTTCCTGGGTAATGCAATGGACAGAATTAGCACTTTAATGGCAGTTGGCTGATCGCCTTCCTCTGCCATTGTTGCAGGAAGCGACTCTTCCTCACACTGCACTCACTCAACATGCAGTCTGGTTGGCTTTCCTGCCAACATCAGCACCCTGGACGTTGGGGGAATTAAAGCGGCAAAGAGACGTGAAATGACAGCCGGCCTCCTCCCTGGATCGTCGTTCAAAAACCGTTTATGGTGACCGCTGGGGGTGTGATGGTCACAAGGGGAAAGACAGAAAGCAGTACCCAACCTGTAGGGTTTCAGTGAGGCGAGCAGACAGGCGTCTGTAGGGTTTCTGTGAGGCGTGCAGACAGATGTCTGTAGGGTTTC
>JAOVYW010008005.1:0-15466 GCA_025775045.1 Hiodon tergisus
GTCTCCCGTGGGTTGATCGTGTGGGTGGCTGGGCGTTCTTTACGCTTTACCATAGCTTTACTGTATCATGAAACAATATGATACACTATTCAAAGTTATTGTAGATCAAATTGGAAATTGTAATCCTATTTTTCTCTCTATACACATTCACAGAATAGAAATGAGGCCATCAGCTGCTTCTGCAGGAGTCCGCAGTTGCAAACGTGGGTGTGTCACGCAGCCTGGAAACCCACCCACAGGTAGCCCCGAGGCCACGCCCAGGATGGCCCAGACAGGCAGGCAGCTTGTGTGGCCACACCCATGGTCCAGGACCTCATTTGCACACCTGAGTGCGGTTTCTAAGAGACACAGCAAGAGCTTTAAGGGGATGGTTCAGGATGAAAATCTTTGTTTTGGTGGCTTTTTGTGTCAGATAGGACGCAAGACTCGTGTACTCATAAACGTTGTTGTTTATTAAGTGTCAGACAAAGACACTAACACGTGCGTCTCTTCTTTAACCATACCCCTGTGTCTAACCAAAAACTGTCCCCCTAGGAGCCGTTCGCCGATATCCCACAGTTCCCCATTACGTCACCCCTGTAACATCGAACATGCAAACTCCAAACATAACAGTGGCTTTTTGTAGGTTTATTATCTTATGGTCAGAAACCTGTATATTTTAGTTTTCCCCAAAAGGGTGCCCTATTCTTAGAGATTTGAGTCTTCGGTTGTGTTGTTTTTTTCTTCAAATAAAAAGTAAAGGCAATAAACTGGCACTCTCAATCCAGGATCCAGCAGTAGGGTGACCAGATGTCCTGATTTACGAGCCCGTGTCTCGATGGTAGAATGAATGGGACAAGCTAATTAGGCTGACAGGAAATTGACGACAGGCCTATCATAACTTTGTGAAACTTCCTTTTTGACATTCACCAACCTCAGAACAGTGGTGCAGCTTTCTAAGGCATCTCACACACAGAATTTGAGCTTTTCATTAACTCAATGTGTTGGATACAGGCTGTGTGGTTTATTTCGTCTCATGTTGTTTTTGCATTTTAAATACATGAAATTAAAGCCCAACAGGGGGCCCTTTTTCTTTCACCATTGTCATCTGGTCACCCTACCTGGCAAGCTGACAAACAATGCCATTGGACAGCGGGAAATTCAAGTAATTCAACCGAAGACAATGAGACACTTCCAGGCATTCACAGTGTAGGTTGAGAATGGCCTAGAAAGCGTCAGAGGCAGGATGCAGACTGAGTGTGTTTTCTACTTTACTGCAATTTCTTTCCATTTGCTTTTTCATGGGGATCGGGCTTTCCCCTGATTGTTCCTGCTTTATGTTTCGAGTACCGTGATATGGCTTTTCGTTTGCTGTGCATGAAAGCAAGGTGCTTGGGCGAAATAAACATTCTCTTGATGTCTCACAGTTGTTTTTTTTGTATTTCACTGTGAAACACGGTTGCCTGTAAAGTAACGCGATTAGTCGGGAAAGTTAAATTTGAATATTTAAAGTAGCTTTAAAAAAGAAAAATGTGTTAGTCATGTTAATGTGAAGTAACATTGCTGTGTTGAGTAAGACCTGTTCATCTGATGCATGTGTGTTTTGATTGGGGAGTTTTTTTGTAGGTTTTTAAACGCAATGCTTCATTTTGCGGAGTCACGCAGACCAGGTCGTTTTGGGTTTTGCGTGACTGAGGTATTGTTTGTACCCCAGTAAGTGTGTAAAACTTCGGAATAACAAAGTGAGAAAGTTCATCGTCTGCATGAGGTAATATTGCCATTCCTACATCTGCATGTTGTGAATTCCAATTTCTACATTTTTACTGCTTTTCTCAATTGTCCGCAATCCTACGCGATCGTTTGCCTTCCAAAGCGCAAACCCAGACACTCGGACTCGTGCCGTTTTTAACAACCAAACGAATCCCCCCCCAACCTTCGCCAGCCATACACACTGGTCCCTGCCAATGTCGGAGACATCCAGGTGGGTCTTCAGACACCTAAGGTTGAGAAACCCAGGCTTGAGTTTGGGAGGGGTTCACCTGCCCTTCTGCCGCGGCTGTGCATGGTCGCAGGATTCCAAATGAACCTGGGAGACATCGCAGCATGATTGGCATTTCCGAAATGGGGGTAAAAAGAAGAAAAAAATCCTTACAATAATCCGCACATAATGACCTGGACAGGAGACGTATTGTCCCTGATACGTTTTTTTATGTTTTAATACAGCACCTTGATTCGAATGGGAAGCAGCCATGGCAGACATTTAAGAGGTACTCAGATTTTCTATTCGGTTGGACGTATTATATATAAATTAACAATATGAAGTTCTCAGCATGATTAATCAAATTCTAATCGCAGGTAGGCAATAGGCACAGCTAGGAATAATCACTAGTGTTTTCCTTCATCAGTTGCGTGCCTGCCCAGTATTACAACACTTCCTTTTCAGCACATCTTAAGGGGCACCAACACACAATTTTACAGACGTATTTATGAGATATATTTATCTGTATTCCTTCTCCCTCTCGTTCCCTCATCATACTGACACACTGCTAAGCCCCACCCAGGAAGCAGCCCGTAACCTCTGGCTGCTTGGGTCACGCCAGCTTCCCCATCGAGCACAATATAATCGAGCCTCTCACATACGTTGGTGTCAAGCTAAATTCCCATCCATCGCACAAGTGGAGACATTAAGAATAATTAACAATTGAGATCGACTGACAAGTCATTTAATCCAAGTCAATAAAGTCCAACACATTTTTTCAGAGGGAATTCAGAAATGACTGGAAACATTTCACAGTCCAACGTTCCCGTCCGCGAGCGGGCCCGGACACGATTTGCGTCAAACTCTCACGGTTCAGTATTTCCATAAATGCATCCCATATTCCCCAGGTCTGGTTGTTCCTCCTCCCATTAAAAACACGGCTACTGCCAATAGCGCTGTCTTTTGTCACCTTCTGGGGCTCTCTCACAAGTGGAGAATTTAATGAGGACAGATAGTTGTGCCCCGTTAAGGTGGCACGGCCACTTATTGCCTCCTCCTGCTTCCTCCCTTTTCCAAGTACCCGTCCAGTGGTCCTGGGGTGTACACAATATTTCACCAGCTGTGCATCCGCTGCCCGGCAACCCTAAAAGATACTGACTCGGAAGTCAAAAAAAGAAAAACCGGCATAAACCGACTGAGGTGAAAATCCATCGTGGCGCAACCAGGAAAATCAGGAGGACTGGAGGCCTGACTCAGCATTGTTCTTATACGTCTACAGGGAACCTCGAGAATCACTGGCCCGTTTCGTACATGCGAACGGAAAAACGCTGTGTCATTGTCAGTGTCGTTCATCAGCTTGATCTTTGTTATGGAAATGATTATGATTGGGTTCTGTCTTTCTTAATATACATTGATGCAATAATATACAGAGGAAGTTACTAATATTCTGCTAGAAGAAAAGTCCTCTGAAAAGGCTTATTAAATGGTTCGTTGGCAGCTTGACCATGAGCGAGTCATGAGAGTCTCAAGATAAGGTGTTCTCTGTGGACTGTTAAGAGTTCTTTCGACTCCCGTTTGTCTGAAGGTTCGAGCCATATCTGGAGGAGAGGTTGAGCTGACCTCTCTCTTCTGGATGAGGGGGGCTGTGGAAGGTTACTGCAAAGTACTGCTGAACTTTTCCACTGAATGATGACGATTTCTGTAACAGGTTTGTTCACGTGTATAAGTATGATGTGAATCCGACGATCGGGGCTCTCACTTTCTAGGAGGAGAAACTCTTGTCAGCTGACATTAAACTCTGATTCTCAAAACGAAACATTGTGTCGAACTGTCTTTGGTAGACCTCGTCTCAAGACTGGTGTTGTATTGTCTTTGGAAGACTTTGTCTCACCGAATTTGGATCTTTACTTTAAAATTTCCGCAACATCTTACACTCAAAATTTGAGATACGTCTAACCTTTATGTAAAAATTGTTCAAATGAGAAATCAAGAAATTTCATCAAGACATAAATATTTTTCTTGGTCCCAAAGATTTTGGACTTTTAAGTATTCATAAAAATCATACAGATGTCACAGTTATTTGACTTATTCTGGTTCCCCGTGCGGCAAATCTCTACGATTGGGTAGTAAAATCCAAACCTCATAAATATGCAAAAAACCCACAATTTTTTTCAACAGGAAAAAGGAAAAATCAGAACAAATGCAACATTAGAGAACAGGAATGAGGTTGGATCCAAGATATTCATATTATAACCATTTCCAATAATAATAATAATAACAATAATAATAAATATTTCTTCAAAAGCATTTACAATATTTCTTTATTGCATTTTATTTTGACAGTTATGCTGAACATATAACCCACCCACTAGATTAAATCAACGCATTTAAATTTGCACATTATCCGTGTCTAAGTGCAAAGAGATAATATGGGTACATACGATATGACCAAGAGGAAGCATACATAAGAACTTGACCCTTGAAGGACCCCAATCTATTGGAGCAGAGGGAAACACTGACTAAAAACTGTCTACCCGACGAAAGATAAGATAATAACCAATTTTAAGTGGCGTCTGAGACTCCTATCCAGTTTCTATGGGGGGTGTAATAACCAATTCTTGGCCCAAGGTCTTTTTATTTATTTTTTTAATACAGGAAGATGAATAACTTTTTTTAGAAGAGTAAAAGATGGACAACTTCTCTCCATTTTGCTGTTCTTTAGATGACTTTTGCTCCACACACCAGATGGAAGGAACTGAAAATGCAGAAGGATTTCTGAAGTTTCTCATAACAAGAAACCACCAAGGAGCATTTTACCAAATTGAACCAAAGTCTATCACAGAGGGGGGGGGGGGGGGGTCTTTACAGTGAAATACAGGCTTCCTACATGCAAAACAAATGTTCTCTGGCAATGCCATACCCGCCTCTCCGTCCAAGTCCATTATGGCGCGTTAATTCTGTAGTATATGGTTGATGGCCTCAGTAATGACCCAAAAATAAAAGGGCTCTTGTAAATATCATCACTGAATACAGATAGGATGTTGTTAAAAGAGGAAGTGTTTTATGCATGAGAAAAGCAGCTGTAGGAATGCCTTATCCCCACTAGGTTTCGATGCAGTTAAAACAACCCTCCCGACAGAGGAGATTACAATGGTGGTAATAATCTGCATTCAAGCGTGAAACATGCTGGGTGTGTTAATGAAACTGCTGTTGCTTCTTTCAAGTCTTTTAAGACAATGATCTGTGCATTAGCCTGGACAGATATTACAACATTGTACTGCAGCAAAAGATTCAGATTTACCCCGTGGAATAGTGCGACGCATTGCAAGGCATGACGAGTCACAAATGATTGGCGCACCAGAACCCTATACACCAAAGTCTCAGATAGTATCTGAATGCTCATTAAGTGAAAGAATATTATTCCTGTAAAATGTTCAGCAGATATCCGTAAGTAAGAAGTTACAGGCTTTGCCTCAGGTCCAGCCCTCTTTAAAAAAAACTTCCATCAAGAGAAAATGTCCCCAAGGGTGCCATGGCAACATCTACCAGCATGATTCTGACCACACGTTTATTGCCTTTACGTCCAATACACCTTGACCCAGGTCAGGGAGGGGCGGGGCTAGCTGCTGTGTTGGATGTGACAGGCAGCGAGAGTGTGTCACGACTCGACTGGAGAAGAAAGCCGTCGGCATCGATCATTACAGCTGCTGTGGGGCGATAAAGGCAGCAGCCAGCTGAAAGGTTCGTAAAGATCACCTGCCGCCATTTGGGCTCAATCAAACTGAGAGCGCCGCTGAAAGTTCCTTAAAGATCACCTGCCGCCATTCTGGCTCAATCAAACTGAGAGCGCCGCTGAAAGTTCCTTAAAGATCACCTGCCGCCATTTGGGCTCAATCAAACTGAGAGCGCCGCTGAAAGCTCCTTAAAGATCACCTGCCGCCATTCTGGCTCAATCGCACTGAGAGCGCCGCTGAAAGGTCCTTAAAGATCACCTGCCGCCATTCTGGCTCAATCGCTCTGAGAGTGCTGCAGTGGGGACTGACGTTTTAATGTCTAGCAATCCTCGGATGCTGTTTACGCACCCTGCGGTTGAGAGAATTCTGACCGTCACATTTGTTGGTTTGTCAAATGCATTATGTTCATCTCAATCAATGGGTGTATGTCGTTTCTTCATTCATTCATTCATTTTTCTTCACTGAAATCTCTGTTTTGGTGATTATTTTACACACTGACTAATATTGAAGTCTTAAACAAGTCCAAGGCACTTGTATCAGCATACAGAATAAAGTACTTTTTTTTGGATTGTGTCCACAGAGACCATGCATTTTACAACAAGCAGATTTGACATATGTGCTAATTTAGTTGATGTAAATTAACATATTTGTTGGCCGTAATTAGAAGAGGAAACTCTTTGCCACTTCAGAACTTGGCTCTTACACTCTCACTCATTTACTCAGACGGTAAAACCTTCCATTTATTTTTTTTTGCTCTGTTGTTGCCATAGCAATTCCTCAGCCAATCATAGCATTGACCTCTTCCTCTCAGCTGCCAAGAAAGCCACATGTTGTCTCCTTCTTGACCTGTTTTGTTTTGTAATAACAGGCATGTTGATTGTCAGCAATTAAACCAAACATGCATGAATATAGAAACACTTAAGGACACAAGTTTACAAAATACATACCATGAAGCCTACTTTGACTTAGACTGCTCAGGTGTCTATTTGTCTATGGGGAGATTTACATTGACATAAATGTAGTCACTGCCTTGGTTTGAGTTTTCACAAGCCTACAGTTTTAGATTTACGTTTTAGGTTTTCGTCAGGATAAAAGTTACTTAAGTGTTCAAAAAGTTTTCCCATCCCATTTGAAATTTGTCGGCACATAATTCAAATGCAAGCCAGGAAATCAACAGAATACGACTAAATCTGAAATTCACAATACCGCCTTTTAGAAGTTTATGGGAAAACACACACAAAGTTTTCCAAAGTCGTGATGTTTAAATTTTGCACGCTTGGGACGACGAGATGAATCAGCCGAGACGGATGTTCTGTAAAGAGATCCGGAGCGACGAGACATTGTCAAAGTTCTGATGTTTGTTTCTTCTACGCGTCACTGCCGCCACACGTTTGAAAAAGAATAAAAGGTCACTTTTTCACGCTGTAATTTCTCCGTCGTGTTCCACAGTTGCGGGAATTTGATGAGTCCTTTGATGCGTGTTCAAGCGACGGAGAAAAACTGTTAGTGCTGTTTACAAGACAATGGTTCCCTTGAACTTATTTTGTTTAAAAAATGAAATGCAGTCAGTTCGTTATTGTTCGGTTCAATGACAGATTAATGGGAGTGAGGTTCTAGCTTATTCTTTTTTGTTTAGCTAATTTGGACTGGATGAGTTTGAACTAATGAACGATAATCGACCGCATTATTGCTGTGAACCCCATCCAATGCTGTCCCAAAATACGTGGATAGGGGGGCGTGGGGGCTAACCCCAGAAAACCCAACTGTGTTTTTGTCGGCTGAATTTCGAACATGGCGCACACCTATATATTAATTTTTTTATCTCATGAAAACTAAATTTGATTTCAGTTTTGTCCAAATCCTGAGACAACTTCTGATCTCAACATAACAAAGAAAGGTTTCCTCCCGTCCTTAACGAATCGCGTAAACTGAAGTAGATATTTATGTTCCAATTCTGGCCTTAGAATGGATGCTTGCAGTGTAAATACAAAAATCCCTCCCTTAATTAATACCCAGGTAACCCATGCCAACCCTACAATTCCTGCAATACTAAATTTTTAATCTCCAGGAAAATTGATACCAAATCAACCTGTTGAGATCCCCATGGCAACCAACAGCTCTCTCCAAATTAAATGAAAAAGCTTCCATATGAGTATATGGAACATTGCAAAAGCCTACAAGTCTGAAATCATCATGATGCCAGCTAACTGCTTGCGTGTCACATTGTGCTGAATAACAATAAAGATGTTCAGAAGAAAGTTAAGGGAAATCAAGAAGAAAAAATAAAATAACTGAGGCTTAAGAGATTATTTAATTTAATAACAGGGTCATCACAGGGATGAATATACTTACAAAAGTCGACCAAAGATGGAAGTCAAAATGGAAAACAAAGCCCTCAGCTGCAAACTCTGACTGAAGTAGCCAGGGGTATCTTAAATGTAACCCTAAACGACAATTTCTAGCACTAGAACAGACCATTGAAAGGTCGGGGAGCAAAGAGAGGGAAGAGGTTGTCAGTTTATTGACGAGAGGAGGCACCAAAACGGACAAGAATCGAGGGGAATCTGCCCGAGATTTAAAGAGATAGCGGCAAAGATTTGTTTGTAACTGCTGGCAAGAGAAAAAAGGCCACTGGGACAGGGAAAGTTTCTTTCTACAGTCACTCCTCTTTGTAATGGAAAAACAGAAGGGTCCTGAACCACTCATTAGTTTTGATTACAGTTGCTCACAGACTAATGTGCTTAAATTACATTTAATGCGGGGGTAAAATTCATTATGGAATACACTACAAATTACTGCAGTTATCCGGTAGCTTTAAAAGAGACAAGAAAAAAAAGAAGATAAGTGTTGATAGGGTTGAACCTCAGCTCACCAACGTGGTATCATGACGTCGGCCATACGTCTTAAATCACGTGTTAAATCACATGTTTATTGTGCTTCTCGCCTCATTGAATGTGTACGGATCCTGGCACAATTTTGATGAATTTAAAAAGAAAACGATCACGGTTTTAAATAAAAAAAAATTTTTTTAAAGGGGGCAGTTATCAAACACCACAGTAACTTCCATGGCTTTCATGGGGGAAGGCCTAAATTAAATACGTTGCGTGATGCATTACTTATTTTTGTGTAACCATTTGTGGTAAAACCTAAGTAAAAATTCTGCTGAACCTTGACTTTACTTCGCCGTTTAAGAATGGCAGGTCTGAGTTCTGAGAAAAAAAGAACCAATTGACTGCACGGGTTTAGTGGGGGAAACGAGGGAACTGGCCAGTCATTACCACACAATTTACTCACTGGTGCGTTTTGCCGGAAGCACTGCTCTCCCGAACGTCAAAGAAAGACTGGCGTCGTTTGCGTTTCCTCGAATTCAGTTGCAGGTTTAAATCAAACCAGATATAACTCTGCTGATGAATCTGACGATGTGATTCCATTCGCACAAAAGCAATGACGCACCGAGCCCAGAGTGCAGTCTCTTTTAATCAAGGCATCATATCCACGTACATGACACAATCTGAAGAAGCACGATACCCAAGTCCATTAACTTAAAACACTGTCTGATCACATGTCACAGAATGAAAGGCAATGCGCTCGCACGTACAGACCATGTAAAAGTCCAGCACCTGCATAAGACAACTGGAATTATATTCAACGGATTGGCACTTGTATGTCTAAACACAGATTTCAGATCAGTACGAAACAACCACAAAAAAATCTATCAAATAAATGAACGTCCCCTTCCAACATTCAGGTAATCCCACCCCGCGCAAAAAATAATCTGGAATCTAATTAATCTTATATTTTACCAATCGACACCCATTTCGATACCCTGGAAATTGAACAACTATTATCATTGATTCACAATGATTTTTGGTAGAATGATAAACCCAAATGGTAAAAAAGACAAAAAAATGCATTACATGAACAAAAATGTATGTTGTCCAACGTATTCAACAGTGGTTGGTACTTGTTAAAACAATACTTTTATACATGCATACACATTTTAGAGTATTAGTGGGAACTGTGTTTCAAATCAATAAATCAGTATGAGTGGGAAGCAGTATTTATCAGAAGTTAAAAGTTGACAGAAGGATAGATACCAGCCTGGGATAAATTCATAACATAATTTAAAATCCAGTAATTAGTGCAATTATTGTGGTTGAAACAGCAGTTTCCCCATTTGAAATGAGAAATTCACGTGATAAATGTTAGTTGCTAAGTAATGTCGTGCTATGGCGACGGCAGCCAGAATACCTGACATCAATAACAACTGGCAAACCAGACAAAATTTCTGTTCAGTGCATATCGCAGTGTAACACAGTTACCCTTCACCACCACAACGGAATCTGGATGCTCACTGAGATTAGATGCAAGTGTCATGCAGGCAGGCAAAGGATTCAAAGGAAAAGCATTAAGTAAATGCACACAAAACCCCTGACCACAAACCCCGCCTCTACAGGATCTATTTTCTACCCACGCCACTCATTCAAAGACACAGATTTCTGGACTAATAACAACGTCGTGGCTCCCAACAAGCTGCTTCTTCAACTGTTCCCAAAGTACCACTAAACGTATGGATTTGCGAATCAAAACATGACCAACTTTTCAGGACGTGGATCTGCTTCAGTTCCTCTTTAAACACAAAAGCAGACAGGAGCTCATCCGATTCCTGTGTGGCCATTGGCTGGCTGTTGTCTCCCGTCACGACTGGCAAATGACCATATTGGGGAGTGGCGCAAAAAATAAGTGCATGCATCCAAGCGTCGCGTCGTCGTTTTCCATCCGTTTATTCAACAGTTATTATACGTTGTGAGAACGTTGTGGACCGCTTGCTTCTTTATCTCAATTGCATTGGCACCTGGATTCAGTTTTCTTAATAAGGGCAGCTCCATATGCGTTAGCTCGGGCTGCGTGATCGACAACAGTCTCCTACGTGTCCAGCTTTGCCTGCTTGCTATCGTGACTGCCTATGGTGGGGCTGGCTCCACAGCACTGGTGAGAGGCCATAAACAGGACTAAGTCTGCGTGCACGCTCCAGTAGTTCGACACCATTTAAGCCGCGGAGCACCGGTCATCACGGCCCAACCCCTCCCCCCCCTCCCCGGAAGAGCTAGGTTCCTCTGTCAAATGTGACAGTGGTGCTTGTGCGCTTGATAGTGGTACAAATCTGTAGCTAGCCTCACTTGAAATTGTCCTAGTTAGCCAGCTTGCATAAACTGATTCTGCATACGGTTAATTTCCGTTTCAGTGAAGGTTAAGTTTTTATTGCTTAAACCTGGAGTATGATGACGCTTCGGAAGTTACAGTTCCTGTAAACTTGGCTCATATTGGTATATAGCTAACTAGTTTGGCTTCCACTGAAAACCCAAATCAGAACTTTATGGTTCCTATTAGTATAAATCTTTTTACATTTTTTTATTTATTGTTGGGGGTCCAGCTGGCACTCACAGAACACTACTGTGCCTCATCCATGGTACGGGCAGTGGACAGTGTTTTTCTGACATTAATCACGTTCGACTGAATAAGCCCTACCAGATGTCTGATGCTTCACCCGCCACTGAAAATGACATGAACTGGACTCAAAACCTGCCAATTCAGGATCGCAGGGCTCAGTCCGCGGTGAGTAAAGGGCCAGTTTTAGCCTCCGGGATTTGTATCGTTTCTCTGACGCAAATACAAGCTTGCAGAAATAACCGCTAAGCCTCAACGGAAGCAAATTCAATGGAAACACTTGGCGCTCACGGCAACCCATTGAAGCTCGAGCCTTTCTGGAAAAGTCTTTTTTTTTGGTCATTTGAAAACCGGACAAAAAAAGAGCAGCCATTTCCGTCCGCATAGTGATTTTACCAAAATTGGCCTCCTCCAACCCCTCCTAAAACACACAAAGCAAAACACGTCAGTGATGTTTCGAGCCATTTGATTACAGGGCAAAGACACAGGGTGAAATGTCTTTGCCACCAGTAAAAGCCTTTTGACACGCCTCCGTTGATGCCACCCAACACACGTTCATCATTTTAAAGAGAGACAGAAAGACCGGGGTTTACGGTCTTCACCTAACGTCAAACGCGACCAAGAGTGGTCCGGATGAGGAAGTCAAGCAGCTAACACCTCCCAGCACACACCCGCTCTACACAAGCACTGGGCCAACGCCGCTAGCAAGACCCAAACACAAGTTCGCAGGTGCTGAAGTAGAAAATAGAAGAGGGGTATCTCAGGGTATCTCAGGCAGCGATCCAGTTGGGCGTACATGTACGCGTCAATTCAGTCTTTGTTGGGTCTGAAATGCCACTCTCGGATCAAACGGACCGTACCTTCTGAGCTGATGTTGAATTGCATTGTTTACTCCGTCGTTGCGCGTTATCGAATAAGGCTTTCTGACATTATTCGCCCATAACAAAGATCAAACAAAGATGGAAAGTCAAACCAATTGAAAAAAAGGCAGTAGAAAGAATGGATGATAATAATGTCCACAACCTCATGCCACACGGCGGCACATCCAGATGGTAAAGTCATTATACAATGTCCATTTTCCAGGTGCATGACACTGAAGGCCATCGTGCGTTGGCAATCACCCAAATCAAATGGCGGTTGCGACGAGGATCAAAGCATACATATGCACATCAAGTTATTAGACTTCAAAGCGTCCGTGATAAATTAATTCATTTCCCCACTAAGAACTGAATTACACTTGTGCACCCTGGTTACTGCAACCATTGGCTGTGCAGCACTGCATAAAAAAAAAAAAATTACAAAAAAAGATTTCTCCCACATTTGCACACGTCAGAAACCATTGACCCGTGTCACAGTGTCTGCTGACCAGTGCCTGGAAATGATTGATTTTGTAGCTAGGAGCTGGGTGAATGAGGAACAGGACAACAGCCAATACCAACTTCTTCTTCTTGCAGAGTTTGACCCTGTCAGTCTCCTTCAAGCTCCCCCACACAACACCTACAACCCAGACAGAAGCTTTCCCAGAGGGATCTCCCTTTCGCCCAGCAGAATGTCCCTCTTCAGACTTGTGCCCTTATTTACCACCTTGATCTTGATGGCCAGGTTCTTTACTTGCACAGAAGGCACAGAGTCAAAGAAGAAGTCCTCGTTAAACACCGGGTTGCGGCTGTTCTTGATAATGTTGCTCCTCTGCTTCTGCAACTTGCCGGGGTTCAGGTACAGGGCCACGCAGCAGTTGATGCTCTTGATGTCAAACAGCTTGTCGTACAGATCCTCCGCAGCCAGGACACGGACACGGAGGCGGGCACTGCTCGGGTCGTAGTCTGCGGAGAGCCGCAACGTCCCACCCTTGTGCAGGTTTATGGTGTGCTCTTTGTGCAGGTGCTCGGGCCCGTGCGGGGTCTCCGTGGCAGAGCCCCCGTTGCCGCTGGGGGGCACGGGACTGCGCATCCGACGCTGCACTCTGGGACTTGGCTCGGCAGAACTGCACTCGTCGGTGGAGAGGGAGCTGTGGCGAGCGAAGGTCCGCTTGGCCTTCACCACCTTAGCCTGGGTCTCGCTGGAGAAGATCTTGAGCAGGGAAGCGGAGCGGGACAGCAGCGGCGAGTTGAAAGGTGAGGACTCGGCCGAGGAGCAGGTGTCGCTCTCCCCCCCGCTGAAGTAGCGGTAGGGGTTCATGTGGGAGGTGATGAAGTCGGGGGGGTTGAGGTGGTTGCTTTCCCCGTTGCCCTTGCCCGTGGACTTCTTGCGCTGGGAATTGGGAGACGTGACAGGGCTGGCGTGGTCATTGTGGAAGAGGGATTCCTTGCGGCGTGTGTGAGGGCTTTCCATCAAAGTGGCAAAGCCATAGGAAGTCTGGGTCTTGGGGACGTAAGGAAGCGACATCGCGGTCTGAGACTGTGGGTCGGCATTGGTGTCTCCGGCCACAACCTCGTCGGCGCTCTCTATTTGGATGATGTGGCGGTTGGCGGCTTTCAGCAGGTTCTTGGTGTCGCCCGCTAGCTTGCAGACCAGGCGCGGACTGCCTTGCGCCTTCTTGCTGCTGAGGGCCTGCTCTGAGGTTGAGGGCCTCAACCCCTCCTTGGGTTTCACGTCAGGCGTCTCTCCCTCGGGGGGGCAGCTCACAAGCTTCGGCGGGATGAAGAAGTCTGGAATCTTGTCAGGGGTCAGGACATTGCTGTAGACGGGGGCCTTGCCCTGTTTGTCCCCGGTCTCCCCCTGGCGCATCATGTTCCCTTCCACCGATCCTCGTAGCTTCTCCAGCACCCACATGGTTTTGCTGGGCTAAACTGGGTAGAGAAGTGGGTGCCCACGCTCTGCAGAGACAGGAAGTGAGCAGCTGTTACTGGCACAACACACACTGTTGTGGGCACTGGTGTAACAATAATCTACCAACTTGACTGATCTCATGCTTCCATTTATGTCTCAAATATTTATCATGACTCAAAAGGGCAAATAAAAATCACAACACTACTGAATAATGTATTATTTGTAGACAATGAATAATTTAGTTAATAGTTTGTGCTTGATGAGATTATATTTCATCATGACCCTTTACAGTAAAGTATTTCACAATAGAGTGCATCATCTACATCGTGTTGGCGAACGTGCTTTTCAACTGAATTATAAGAAAATTAAAAGCCATGACTTTTTTGTACTGGGTGTGAGACAGTAGATTCCCTTTCCAACCTATTCCTGTCTACTTTGGGGCAGCTTTATGTGCAGTGTTTTTGGGAAGGGTGCACGGGCCACAATGCTGAACCTCACGTACTGGCTGCAAGGCCCACAGTGCGTAAAATGAGAGGGGACCGGATGGCGGGTGGATCAGAAGAGAGGGCAGGGTTTGTAGCAATGGTCTTAGGATCGCATGCACCCACACCCGTCTTAATGTTTGCCTTTTCTGCAGGGGATTGAGAGACAATCACAAGAGCAATTTTCTATTAGCTGCCAAAGGTCCATTTTTCAGGTCAGGATTATCGCCCACGCTGCAAATTATAAACGACAGGAATATAAACTCCCACAACAATAACTTCTCAGGCCGCCTGTTGTTTTTCCTTACCGCACACCTGCAAGGCCTTTATTTACACACAGCGTGTGTCTCTGGTGACCTGAAGGGGGCAGTGGTCTGAAGGACAGCCTTAAAGACGCAGTAAACACCATCGGTTTCTGACATGGGGCAGAGCTTTGGTGGAGTCTTATACAAGGACAGATGCAGATGCAGTACAGTCAGAGGTATCTTAACACGTCCACAAGGTTTTCCCTTTCAACAAAATCATCTCATACAGTCTCCCGTCGCCCTTTGCCGTTGTAGAAAGAGGTGACAATACGGCGGCACTCCGAGTGCCTCAGCTGGTAAAGGTGTTGTTAAAGGTGCAGACTGAACTCACAGATCTGAATCTGGGTCACGCCACACTCCGATTGTGACCCGGGAGAGTAGAACTGCGGTGCATGGTTTATAGCCGGGCTGGAACAGGTAAATCGTCAGGGTTTCGCTCGGCTAGTTTCTAAGCTAATTTTCTAATTTTCTCCTATTGGCTTCCCCGGGGCACCTGCCGGCTTACGGCGGCTAGGGAAGTGCATCTCCTTCAAACTGGCTGCCGGCAGAGTAAATGGTGGGAGGCTTGAAGGCGACCGATTGGAGGAGACTAGTCCTAGTTCCTCACCCTTCCCGTGTGCGACGTTGGGATTGGTATCAACAAGCAGAGATGCGTCAGTACGATGATTTCTGTCCTCCGTCTCGGGTCTTAACTGGAATGGGAGTTCCCTTCCACAAGACGAATTTAGCCCAGCCGAAATGTATCACCATTAGGGGATTATAAGGGGAGGA
>JAOVYW010008005.1:28552-41638 GCA_025775045.1 Hiodon tergisus
CCTTGGACATTCTGGGGGGTCTCTGCGTTTAACGAGCATTAAATCCCCAGACAAATGTTCCCCAGACAAATGTTCCCAGTTAAATTCAACTGTTCCTGCGCCACCTGTGGTGAAATTGGATTTCTGTCCCACTGGAAGGTCGGGCTGGTTTTCTGCGCCAGTGTGCCGCCGTCAGGTCCGATCTTGACAGGTGCTTTTACAGGGGCATAAAGGGGTCCTAATGAGAGACACACATAAACAACGACCTCCCACCTGAATCTCCCCGAGGAGGGAGTCGGCCCAGCTCCGCCGATGTTGACTTAGCCTCAGTGAGACTGCGAGGGAGAACCTCTGTTGACGTTCTAACTGGCGCCTTGAGGAGTATGCTCAAGAGATACATTAATGAACAACCCCCTTAAGGGGTTGCGCACACGCGAGGACTGCCCTGTGGCTGTGATTCAGAACCAAGAAAATACTGAATGACGTTTCCCCTCTTAGCGTACGTTAAAACAGCAACAATTATCTGACAAACATTGGTTCAGCTGCCGTTTATGTGCTATGACAAGGAATAATTGAAATTATCATACAAACCGTTCATGGAGGAAAGGGTATTTTTAGTTACCTCACTGATTACAAATCACAATTTAATCCTTTTTAATCTCAACCATTGTCCGCTCACAACGATGCGTATGAGAGACGGGATAGGCTGTCACTGCCATACCATGAATTTATGCCACGTCTCAACATCCCAGTAACATTCCAGTAACGTTGTGATAATGTCATGCATTCCCCAGGTCTCTGCTGAAAAGACATATTTCCCACTACAGGAAATGAGTGTGTTTGATCACATTCATTATTTAACGGGGGCCTACAGGGTAAGAGTGTAAACGTGTTTATCGGCCCCAGGAGGGACAATATTTATAAGGTAATTATGGACAAGCCAGCGACGCAGAAGGAAACATAAATATTGGGTTTAAATATGTACATATGATTCCTGAGGAGAATACTGTGATGAAGTGCTCATGGA
This sequence comes from Hiodon tergisus, assembly GCA_025775045.1. Taxonomy (NCBI): domain Eukaryota; kingdom Metazoa; phylum Chordata; class Actinopteri; order Hiodontiformes; family Hiodontidae; genus Hiodon; species Hiodon tergisus. The sequence goes on from JAOVYW010008005.1 coordinate 29,559, forward strand.
AAAGGTGCATATTTTTGTTTTGCTTTGTTTTTTCCACAGCTGAAATCCAGTCTCCAGCTAAATTGGAGCGTGTATACGGAATTAAATCCTCACAATTTACATGGCTTGATTACGAACGCACTTTTGTCTGTTGTATCCACAAGGGCCCTTGAAACAGATGTTCTAGCTGAGCGTGTGCCTCAGATTGCGTATATACTTTAATTATGGGTCAGTGTTTTTTATTCACTCGATGCCCTGGGTCAGTGAGGGACCGTGACCAGACAGGAGAGGTTAGATCTGGCGCAAAATCGAAGGCATGTTACCACTCTTCTGAAATTTTCCCTCCCTTTTTTCCAGAAAGTTCTTTTTTCACCGCAGGTGATTGGAGGATGGCGGAGACAAAAAACTGCGAGCAAAAACTAATCTCTGGGTCAAGCCGCAATTTCTTTGCCAGCATCCGTTGAAATTCTCCATGGGCAAATATTTCTCTCTTGCTTGCGTCTAACTGAGGCTAGGGACTTTGTGTTTGTCCAGATTGTGAGCTAGCCACCACGTCAGGAAAGCGGTTCTTGCGTCATTACAAAATGAAGATTGTGCAAGGTACATCTCGTGAAAATTAGTCCTTATTTTGCTCTTTTTTAATAAAAAAATAGGGGTCTCGAATAATTCCCGCTGAGGAAGCTAGTAAGGTGACGGATCACAGGAGGCTGCTTAATTTATAACCATCTGTGTCATACAGTAATCCATGCTAACGAGATGAGACAAGGATGAGGAGTCTGCGACTGACAGATCCTGTCCTTGAAAAGAAACCCCCGACACCCTCCCGCTGTCACATTTCCACAGGAACGCCCGGCAGCGGTGAACGCGTCCGGCCTTTGACAGAGAACGCCGAACAAGCTGATTGCGGTTTCCTTGTCCTCGTCAGCCCCTCTCGATCGCTGAGCTCTATTGTGGCACAAGGAACCGCCAAGAAGGTGCATGTTCACATAGCGGGTCAACGTGTCCGCTCCCCAGCATTGGGTTTTATTTTCTTCCTTTGGCTAAGATCCTAGCGGCAGCATTTTGCTCAAGCTGTAACAGTTTGTGGGGTGCCTTAAAGAAGGGCATTACAATAGTCTAGTCTACAGGCCACAAAAGCATGTATATGTTTTTCTGTATCCTTTAGACAGAGAAAATGTCAGATTTTAGCAATAGTTCTAAGATGAAAAAAATGCTGTTGCCTCCTGGGTGGGATGTTCAGTCGATCCCAGTCCCAGAGGAGCTGTGCAGAGACCAGGGATGGAATTTTGGGGTCCAAACCTCCTGACTACAGGCTCACCCTACAGGCGAGCGGGGCAGTGGTGTAGTGACTGGCAAATGAGAAGGGAAGTTCGAGAGTCACAACGTGTGTTGGGGAAATCAGGTGCTAGATCTCAAGTATGGAGAGGTTACTCCGGTGTGTTCCTGAGGGTAAAAAATAAAGAGGGGGCCTGGTTAACCTGGTAAGTAGTGTATCTCGCCTAATTTTTTAAATTACTGTAACATCCAGCACTACAATATAATTATATTAGTGACATCCACTTTCAGCATTTAAAAAAAGCATCATAACGTTCTACTACGTTCTACCATTGGTTTTAATCGACGAATGCCGTTCCCTCGCTATTGATATTCCCATTTGAAAACACTGGTGCCACCTAGCGAAATATACCCAGTGGTGCAAAAAAATTTGATTAAATGAACGATTACCAAGATTGAACACGATGCTTGTTGTCTTTTTTGAAAGAAATTGATGTATTTTAAGACTATTGAATACAACCTACCACCATCTTTAACTGCCAGACACTTAAATTAATTGAATTGGTTTCGTTACATGTATATCAATAAACGTTCTCATAATAATAATTTAAAAGTTATAAGCAGCCAATGCCGATTTAAGTAATAGTTAGAAAGTGGTTACTGGAATTACTCGGTTGCTGGTTTCCCCAAAACGCAAAACATTTTCTATTTTCTCTTTCCCAGTTTTGGACGCAACGGATACCGGTAAAATGGCTTAGCAAAATTTAAACAGCTTTTTTCACGTAATTGTGACATACCCATTAACGTAACAAAACGCAGCACACTTCATATGTAACACCGTAATGATAGCGACACTGTGGTGTAATTCTCCATGTACCTTTCCAGGAGGGGCATAGTTAACCCGCGTGCTGTCAAGGCAGCAAACAAGAGACGTCGTTCTAATTACAGGAAGTTTGTTTTTGCAACCCTCTAGGGAGTTTGTGTATTTTCGCAATCCACCCCCGGAGTAAACCGTTTCCCAAGAATTACCATTCACTGCTACGAATAAGCCTCGGGTCTGCTGTCCTCGTGGCAGCCTGTGTTTTCGTCTTCTGAGCCGAAATTCCGAGGCCAGTTTGACAAAGCCTGAAATATACAAGAACGAATTCTCTCTTGTTAGTCCAATTGCACTCGACCCGAAACGGTCAGAAGCCAAGAGCACTTCGGTGTTCGTCTTTGTGAAACTGTTGTTCTCTTTTGACCTAAGTTCTTCGTACAACTTGTTCTAGTGGAATATAGCAAGTATAAATGTTTTGAAAAATATAACAAATTCAGTCCTCTGGAAAAGTGTTTTTATTGCAAAGCGAAGAAAACAAATCCGACCACCATCATGTACACAGGGATTCCCAAACTTTTACATGCCAAGGCACCCCAAATAGCATACGCTTCTGGTCGGGGTCCCCTGTCTTTAAAAACCCATTGACAATACTAGGGCAAATGTAAAAAAAAAAAATAATAATAATAATTTGTGCTGAGGCCCCCACTTTGAAAACCAAGGATCTAACAAATTATGAACGCGCGTTTGTTGTTAAATGACAAGACGATTAAGGAATTGATATTTACAACAGAAGTATGTTAATGTTTCGACGCATATACTCGTTTTAAACCGACGGCCATTTTTCTGCACTTCCGCATATATGTACGCATCAAAGAAGCTGGACCGATATGACATTTTCTTATCTGCAAATTTAGGGAATACTTCCCCCTAGTGGGCACATTACCGAATGAATGGAACACATCATAAAACGTATTGTAGCGGGGATGGCTAGGTGCGCTTTCCCCTACCAATGGGATATAGCCACCCCGGGAAGTCTCACTGTAAGGACTTTAAACATGTACATAGTCTGTTTTATGTGCCGGTTGTGTTTGGCAGAAATGTTGTGTTGTTTGTCTTTATGTAATCGATTATATAAGTAAGGTTCTGTTGCCTCACCGCGGGCGCGATTGCTATGGCGAGTGAGGGCTATTGTTGAGTTTCTGTGTGTTTGCCAGTTCTGTGCACTGCCAGTTCCGCCTTTATCAAGGCAGTCGTAAGCGCATGTGCGAAATAAACAGTGTCGATTCCTGTTAAACAGTGTCGGTGTCGTGCTTGAAACCCCCCAGAGAAGTAGCTCTCTTGCTAAAACGCTACAGTGTATTAGGAGGTGCACAGCGGACTCTGTTGGAAGAAACATAAAATTTTAGTTAGCCGTGGATGAAAATAGATGAGGACTTTTTTTTTTAAGAAAAGCGGGCAGGATAGTGTCTGATGTGGCACCCTTTTGTAGGAGACAGGGAAGATACTAGGTACAATTACATAATATATCTCACCAGATTTACCAGGCATGCCATCATGATTCAAACATGAACCAGGTTTATGCAGCCTCGCTCCATATTCGCTCACCAGTATGTGTAAGCACGTGTTTGGTTCAACCAAAAAACACAACGACAACAAAAACTTGATAATGATATGAATAATGATGCAAATTAAAATAATAAATCCAGTCTCGAAATTAAAAGTTTGTTCCCTGTTAAAGGAAAATTAGTAAGGACCATGGTGGCGTGGGCTCAAACCAGGGCGACCATTAATGTTACACTGTGTGTAAAAACCTGTAGGTGCAATTCGTCGACGTTAACATGTGGGCGGCTGTGTGGCGATGTAGTTAGGGCAGGAGACCCCCTATGAATCTTAATAGCCTATAGTATCCTCTGCATTTTCTGCTAAATATTTCAGAAGGGTCTTTCAAAGCAAAGTTCAGAGGGCTTAAATAAATAAAATTTCACGTTACTGTTTCACGTTACTATTCCTCAAAACACTCTTCAAATGGCACCTCTAAAAGCAACTAAACAAATTAATCTGAATCAACTTTGCCAATGTGAGTTTACATTACAAATGATCTTTGAACTCACAATTATGCAAGATCACAAATAGGCTAATTACAGCTGTTAATGCTACAACATACTTGTACTGAATCGGTGTACTTTTTCCATAATTTAGCTTTCAATTGTGGCCGCTACCTGTCAACAGTATGCCCGGTTTCCATGGAAACCCGGAAGAAGAGTGCCAATGGGGGAAAAAGTTTGAAGGACTCTGGCCTTTTGAATTGTTGACCCTCCGGAATGAATGGAGAAATGCAGGCGTTTGTGTTCCGACTCCCACTCAGAAAAGTTAACAGTCTTTGTATTGCGCTGACGCTCGTCCTTGATTTTTTTTATTTTTTTATTCTCTCTTTCCTTTTGCGAAAGGGAGGAATGATGCCTGCTTGCATGTTCGCTGGTGTAGTTTGTCGCGCTGCATATCGACCGCAAAATCAAAGTATACATTATTCCCCTAACAAAACTATACAATATAAGTATTATTTTGTAAAATTGTAAAGTAAAACCAATGACTGCTTCTGCAGCATCGGCTGAAGTGTCTTTACCTAACTTAGCTAGTTTTTTTTATGATCATAAAAACACCGATAACGCGTACGCATAAGGTTTTGGCGCCGTGCTGTCAATTTTCAATGCGGACAGCTATGCACATTGTTAGGAATACAGTACAGGGCGGTTAATCATTACCTTACGGTGTTTCTCTGTAGATTTGGCTTACCGTTTAAGAAATTCCTATATCATAAATAAAACGTACATAATTATATCGTTAGCAGAATATAAAGGCAATATAACTGCTGAGCTCAAAGGTGAATATTTCCCAAGCAACAATTTACTGGAAGCAGGAATCTTTGTAGACACTTCCATCAAGAAGCATGGGACTGACTGAACGTACTGGTGGCTTGTGTGTGTGGCCTTGTCTTCCCTTCATTATGTATGAGTGAAGAAACGTGTCCAGTCACACTCAGGAAGCTCTTGAGTACTGCTCTCCGGTCACAGAGACAATTAGGGATTGTCTCCAAATTGATTGGGGTTTTTTTTTTAATGCTCAGAATCATATAATTAAAAGAAATCTTTCACAAAAAAAAAAAAAAAAAACATGGTTTAGTGTTCAGGACTTTTTTCAAATTCAGTCTTTGACTCTTACAAAAACATAAAAAGCCCTTTTGCTGACCGTATAAGCTATGCATTGGGAATAAGACGAAATATGGACAATTCTCCTTTAAAAGACTGGCCGCAATGAACACAATACTTGTGTTAAGCACTGTGAATGTGTAGTAATTCTTCTTCTTGTGCGTTAATCAGAAAATCAGAATCAGTGATCAGAATCAGTGGGTGTAAGAGCAGCGAGTAATCCCGTAAAGGTATAGTGTCTTTCACCTTGACTGGCAAAGAGCCTCAAATGAGACTTGAGTCCTGTCAGGCGAAGAACTTGCAGGCCCTGGAGTGTTGCGACTAGGAACCACTTCTCGATCGACCGAATTCCGAAAATGGATTTGAATGAAAATATGATGTTTGGCTGATTTTAACAGATCAGTAAGGCAGTAACAGGCAAGGGGTAATGAATTAGGTTTGCCTGTATAGTAAAAATCCCAGTAGAGAAGTCAAATTCCCTGAATACCCTGAAATCACTGACGCCCCCTCTCCACCCCTGTTCGATGACACGCCCCCTGACATAGAGTCCATCAGTGGGACTTCCTTGATTGGGGCCAAGGGCTCAATTAAGGGCGGTTGTGGAGTGCTTTATTTACGGAGTGTGTGATTGCTTTGTGTGAATGTGAACGAATGGCTCTCGAAATATGGGAGTATGTGATGTGTTGTTCAATATTAGTCTATGCATAAAGGAAACTGCTGGTCTGTTTCACAGAAACAAACAAGAAACAGAAAGTACTGACTGTTTAAGCCCTGCTAACAAGCAGAATCTGTAGCCACAAATTCTGATTCCCTCTTCACCTTCTGAGTTGAGTTGTTAAGCCAATCATACTTTGGTGCATGGTTCTGATGGCTATCTGATGCAGGTCCCCACTGGCTGTGTACCACAATGGACTATTACATTCATATGTTTGTAAGAAAGTGACATGTTCCTTGAAAATGATGCCTTGCAAATTAGAAGCCCCCCCCCCCTCCTTCTAGGTCCAGGGGTGTCTGGGAAAGTTTCTGGTCTGGTTGGATAAATATCTGGGCTGCAGCTTGGAATCTTTGGGCAAAATGTGGGGTGTGGGTTCCATGGCAATACACTGATTAGGCCCATACACCCCCCCTCCCCCTTATTTGCAGTCTTTTCCACAATACAAGTTTTAGAGGGGTAGGTGTCACAATAACGTAAGTCGATTGTTCCCACTCATAGTAGGTGTTTTGACTAGGAGATCAAATCCACCGGTGTGGTGGAATAATGTAATGCAAATATAATGTAATAATAGTTCGCTAACGTGTCAAAGACAAGGCTGCTTTGTGATCCGTGTATCGCCGCGGCTCGACACAAGGTTTGCATGGTCTGTGCAGCGGAAGATCCTTGCGTTCTCGCTGACTTCTACGGTTCTACACGCGCTACGCCCCTCCGGGTCTCCACGTTGTTCTCAAGGTCTCACTGTTCATCACCGCCAATCCGGTGAGTTGCAGCAACCTGTGTATACAAGCGGAGTATTAACCCCTACCGTGGACCTTGAAGAATTAATTAAATCCCAAAAATGAAAAGTATGGATGTCCAGTAGATGTTAAAAAAATTATAAGTTACTCATGTTCTGCTGTAGTGTCAGACTTCAGTAAAGAGAAACAGCTAGCTCCAGGCATATCCTGAAACTGTGCAGGTCATCGCAGAAAAAAATGATGTGCCCCTGCTTGTGACAGTGAGTCAAACCCCCATGAGACAACTGCCATAAAACATCTAATTCGTGTGATTAACACCTGGCTGCAGATGCCCCAGTGGAGCACAGTTACTCCCCCCCGTCCAACAGGTAATGTTGTCAAAACGTTGTTATGACACTAAAGCAGTGTGGTGAGAATGACACATCTTTGCTGGGTCAGGTCGTCCGTTAGTATCTCAGGGGAGTTTTCATTATTATTTTGGTGGTGTAATACTTTGCACACTCGCACGCGCAAACACTAGAATAGTGGGTCACACTTCTTTTTCCGACACTCAGACGTGCCCACACACATACAAACACACTTACATTCACACACTGAAACGTGACTATGATTGTCACTTAATGCTGAATGGAAGTGCTTATGTGTAGAGAGAGAGAGAGAGAGAGAGAGAGAGAGAGAGAGAGAGACTTTAGGAGAGCGAGTGAGCGAGAGAGGGACAGGGAGAGATGGAGTGTATGAAAGAAAAGACTAGTTCAGCAGGAGTGAGAGAGTGGAAAAGAGAGCAAGAGAGCCGTCGTCAGGATTAGCAGAAGACAGCTGCTCCTGGGACCCAGCAGTGAGGGAGAGACAGAGGGCGAGAGAGAGAGCGAGAGCACCGTTAACTGTGCCATATCACATGGCTCGATCCACGGCTCTGTAGAGGGGGTAGGCTGGCAGGCGAGGCCGCTGCTGTCGTCACCTGGTTGCCGAGCCCCCTCTGACTGCAACCTGTGCTGCTCCTCGCGACTTGCTTGCCTGCACCATCACCGTGCAGAGCCAGGCTTCACCTGGGGAGGATCTCACCTGTCCCCCACAGGGGGAGGCGCCGGAGGACGAACCCTAGACTGCTGTGCCCCTCCCACCCTCCTGCCACAAGGAGAGAGAAAAAAGGCAGGAGAAAAGGAACATTTAAGTAAACTGAACAGGCACCTCCCTAACAATGGAGCCCAGCTCCAAGAAGCAAGGGTTCAAGAAGTGTCGGAGTGCTACCTTCAGCATCGACGGGTTCAACTTCACCATAGGTAGGACAGGATGATCAGGGTGTGAGTCTGGGGGAGGTCTGGGAGCAGGGTGTGGGTCTGGGGGAGGTCTGGGGGGGTAGTGGCAGTCATCCTTCAGAGGTAGGGTGCCAGTCACAACTGGTTTTAGATTCTTTGGGATACACTCAGAGGTCTTCTTCATTGGCCTCAGTTTGCTGGACACTGTCTTGGTACTCGGAGGAACTCGTCCTGGTCTGAACTCAGTTTGCGATGCTTGTTCTGCTCCAACTAAAACGGGATTTAAAAAGAGAAGAAAAAAAACGGCGCCACCTTTAGATAGGTCAGGAACTTTAATTAATTTTTAAAAATACGTTTATTTTTCCGGAAGGTTCTGCTGGGACGGAAGGTTCTTTGTTCCTTTCTTGCCACTTATTATTTAGCAAAGGTGACAATGCTCTGTTGTTGGAGGTAAGATTTTTTTTTTTTCTATTTACATTTATTTAATTTTTCAAAGTGATAGAAGGGAAGGGAAATTAGCATCTATGCCGTACTTATTTTATTTTACTTAAATATTCTCCTTGCAAACAGTGGCCGGGCAATTCATCGTCTTAACCATTTTCCCGTTAAAATTTTGATTGTGCATGAAAGATTCCTTCAGAAATGACTCAGAAAGACTTTGTATTCAGAGATTCTTTCTCCCATTATCAACCCATCACACACAATGTGCAAGTTTTTACATTCTGTTCTTTTTGCAGTGTGTTTGTGTGTCTTTTTGTGTCGTGAAACAACACCGAGGCAGTAAACTGACTCGACCGCCGTTTTTTGGAGAGCGCGAAATGGCAGTAATTACATCTTTTCAAAGGTCACATGGCAACAGTTACGCAACATCCCCTTCCCCCTTACTGGGTGTCGCACAGGGTTGTTTAAGCGTTGCGGAAACGTTGGGAGAGCGTCTTGCTCTCGGCTGTCCATGTTCATGTTCTCAGCCAGAGCAGGGGCTGTGCATCCTCACCTCTCTTATTTTAACACGCTTCCCTCAGGCAGTGTTTTGGTTCAGAATAGAGCATCGGTGACAAGACAGGTTTTGACGCTCCAAAAATGAACCTGAAAAGGAACCTGCTAGCGTGGATGCTATATCTGTGCTTGCGCTTATGGGACGAACTGCACTGGAGATCTCGATGGAAGCTGTCCATACTCAACTCACCTCCCCGTGACAGGCTTCACAGCAGCTCGTCCCTCATCTCAGTCAGGCAATCACCGTCACCATGGTGATCGGGGGCGGATGTGAGGTCACGCAGCGATTTCAGGTGCCCGGGTGACGAACCTAACAGGAGTTACCCCCGGGTCCCGCTTTGTCTCAGACTCTGCATCGCCTCCTGGCCGCGTGGAACCCAGCAGAGACCTCATTAAGCGCCCCGCGGATGGGTAATTACCGCAACTTTGAGTACGTCACCTGTTTTGGAGCGCCGCACCGTTCACCGGCAGGTCGCAGCGGTTTGTTGGGAAGTAAGAGAGCAGGGTTGCCTGGCAGTGCAGAGGCGAAGGATGGCGTGCGGGTGTGTGGGGTGGACAGGGGCTGTGGTGGGTGTTGGGGCTGGAGGAGGTTCTTGCTGCACTTTGCTATGTGTTACCGAGGCTGTAGCGTAAGCCATTCCTGGAAGAGCACTCACCCCTAATGAAGGGCCCTCTCCTCTCTCCCTCCTTTTGAGAACTCCACTCCTCGTGGAGCAGCCTCTACCTTGGGCTTCCTCTGCCAAACGGCTCTCACCTGGCGACCACCCCGGTCTCTCTCTTTGTCCCGTCATCCCACTCCGCGTGCATCCATCCACCTCTATCCCCTCAGGTCCGCAGGGAGGGCAGGTGGGTGGATTGAGGGCTTAAAGTGACGAGGTGCTACCCACTCCCCGGGGGGGGGAGGTGCGTATCCCCAAGAGGCCAGCCACTGGTGGAGGGTTGCCAGGGGAAACGAGGTTTCCTTTAATGAAACCTTGGCCCTCTTACATTTGCTGTGTAATCGTTCCCATCTTGCTATATTAACGGCCAGAGGGATCCCCTTGCATGGGAAAGTGTTACATCAGGCAGCGCCACACCATGGATTTCTCTCCGCGGACCACACTAATGGGCAGGCACTGTAATAGATGTTAGGCAGTCAGTGGACCACTGAGTGGTTAGAGAGCCTCTGAAATTGAGTTTCGTGCGTGACATTAAAACTGATTAGTGTGGGGGCGTGGGGAGGTCGGGGGGTGTGTTACCAAATAACATCCCATTCATCTTTTTTTTTGTTGCTGCAATTTTTGCAAAGCCAGCTGGAATCTGACATCTGGCATGTTGCCTTCTTCCTCTTTTCGAATGGAACCACAATGCGTTCTGGAAGACAAGTGAAATTATTATTTTTCAAGCGAAAGTTTTTTAGTTCTCCTGGTTGAAGTTATTGAATGTGCGCCACGACTGTTTAGATTAACAACCTCTGGTGCTCCAGGGCCACTGCGTTTGTTTCTGGAGTATCAGAGACACCTGTTGATAACTGAATGGGCTACCCAGGTGCTCGACTGATTGGCCCGAAAGGCCACTCACTTACACAGTCCCCATCATCATACCGGTGATTAAGAGTAATGGAGGAAACGAAAACCGGCCTCTCCAGTATCAGATTTGGGGACTCCTGCTCGTGGTTCACCCCGATCCTGCAAAGTCAAGCGGGGCAAATCTAACTGGTGTAGGTCCCTGAAGCCCCCCGTTGAGTGCTGATGATTGAGGTGTCCATTGTTTAGAATTAAGATCGAGAAAAATTCGATTTGATTGAGAAGCTGTTAGTCTGAGGGCAAGTCCGTCAAAGCTGACACTGCATTTGCGTCACATTCAAAAGCAAAGTGCCGTAATTGTCTGCAATAACACGATGAGTTTGTGGCTTTTTAAACCAGTTAGGCAAAGGAGGTTCTTGTTCTTGTTGTTCTGCACCAGGAAGTGGGACGCTGGGAAACGAGCAAAGATGTAAGGTCACAAAGTGTACCTCCCACGGCCCATAAACTCCACCTGTTTTTCTGTCCCCTATAACGTACGCAGTGCCTTCTGTTTCATATCTCTGAGGTTTGGCGGGCGACACGCAACGCCATGTAGGGCAATGTTGCTAGCCTCGAGATCGGGAAGAATTGGACTGGACCCAAAATAACATCTGATGTTCATCATGATGTTCCTGATGTCACCACACTGCTGAAATGACAGAACATTCATGAGTTAATGCAGGCCGTGAGTTTCAGGCCGCATGGCCTTCTCTAATGGCACGTGGATTCTATCCTCCACGGTAAATAAACTGGTTTGGGTTGTCAAGGTTACTGGGCACCACCCAGTAAATACCCGTTTGAAGCCAATGTCAGGAAGCGGTCTGTACCTGACGAGGATTCACCCGGTGATACCAGGTTCAAATCTGAGGCCTACCAGGATGGGCGCAGACGATGCAACCGCGTAAACCAGGAAGCGCTCGAGACGAAGACATCTGCAGAACGGCCGTATAGTGAAAGCGCATTCCAGGCCATGCCGGCGTTTTAGTTATTGAGCGTTCAAAATGTGTTAGTAACCTAAACAAAGAAGGCAACAATGAAACCAACAATTAGGCCTGTCCAACTTGCAGAAGTAGTTATGTTTTTAATAAAATCAAGCCAAATTTGTCTTTTTACTAATTGCCCTCTCTGCAATGTTGGCGAATTTGCTTATAGAGGATATGCTTGTCATGTTCAAAACCCTGGCATTAGTGTCCAACAAAGATTCACAAGCCTTATAAAGACCCAAGCCTGCATCGTGATGACATCTGGGTACTGAAGTCTCGCTTGGACTCAGGGCGTCTCCCAGCAGGGTGGGTGACATCACCGTGGCACGTGCAGCGTTACATTATATTGCCACCATGAGAACTAAGGGGGAAACCATTTCCAACCATTGCTTAATTGAAGCAAAACACAAATGGAACTTACTTTTGTCTGATTTTGGACAAACTATGGAATCTTATTATTGGGTAATTCAAATTAATTGAAAAAGAGCAAATGTCTCAGCGAAGACGTCTGGTCATGATCTGATAGGGCAGAAAAATATGACGCAACATTGTAGTCTCATTGGCTCTCATTA